>CM030373.1:31174983-31308667 GCA_003604175.2 Clonorchis sinensis | reverse complement strand
GCAACCGTCATATCATGAACGTCCTCAAGGCTGAACTGTCGGAGGGCGACCTCATACTGGCTTAACGGCTCCTCCAACGAGGCGAAACCTTGGAATGTTTCATCTCCACGTGAATGCGGCGTAAAAGCCCATCGAGTATTCCCGATAGAAGAGGGTATCAAATCAGATGCATGGATACATTATTTCACCACCCGCTTTTTCGGCGCCTGAAATCGACCACTGTTACGAGGGGTAGAAGACTAGTTCAAAAGAACATTCTTCGCTCCTTTGGACGGGAAATGGAGATGGTTGTCTCCTGAGCTGCTCCCAGGGGACACATGTGTCCAGCCTTTAGGATTTTTGTATGCAACGGTGACTTTTCCTTAGGATATTCTGTATTGCACTCAGATAACAGATGCGACGCCTAGCGTTGCACTTGTCACCCTGGAATGGCCTTCCCGTTTAGCTCGATGTGGCGTGATAACCCCTCAACACTCATCATGAATTAGTACAACACGTGGTTGTTTTTGACTCGATTAATTATGATAAACTTCTCTTCTGTCCCATCTGTTACTTAACTGACTGACGTGGTGAGTTACGCTCCGCAGTTAAGATGCGGCGTCTAAAAAAGCCACTAGCGTCCCGAAAATGTTACGTACTTACACTGTGTGTGACTCGTTAAATCGCCTTCTATCATCTGTCATTTGCTTGCTTTAATCAGTAGTTTATTTGAATCATTAACCGTTGGCCTACCGCCTACCATTTCATTTTCGACGCAGCCGTCAAGGGCAACCTCAAAAAAGAAGTTGGAAGACCTCTCGTCTCAACATCACTAAATTCCCGAGGCATCGAAACACTTAACTAGGAGAAGCCTGATAAAACAGGCACCATAAAGTGAAACACGGCCCAGGGCAACACAAGGAAAGCCTCATAACCCCCACGGATCTGAGAGCTGACTCTATGACGGGATTCAATTATGAATATAAAGAATCACCGCGTGGTGATTGGCTAGGGAGGCTTCTCGAGGACAATCATCCAAGCGGAAGATGAGTGTGAGCTGCCTTGTTTGCACTAGGTGAGAGGCCTAAGAACACAGGCTGTTGGTGCTTCCGAACTTAGTCCAGTTCCAGACCGCCGGTCCAAGCGCAAACAGGGTGCTCACCTAGCCCCTATGAAAACGTAGAGGTTTAGGTTATAAGCTATGACGTACTACCAGGGTTCTAGTTAGGATACCGCGCAACCGCCAGGAATCCGTGGCGAACCTCTGGAGAAGGTTCAGCCTATTTTGCTAGGTGGCAGAGACAGGCAGCGGCACAGAGTAAAACTTTTCAAAATAGCTCCAGTTATGTTCATACAAGACATATATATATATATAAGTGGCGCTTGCTGGCACAGTATGCTTAGTAAACTATGCGACGGACGAAAGGTCCAATAATCATTAAATTATCGCTAGGCGTACGGCGGTCATACGCACAGACACACTCAAATCCACAGTGACGATGTTACCCCGACTGACAAGTAAACGCTTAGAATCCAACTGTAAGGCTCGGCGAACAAACCAGGTACCAAACTACGCATCCGAGCGAATGAAACACCGCAATATCGTCGGGAGCCGTGATTGTTAAATGGAGATCTCTTTGTTTCGTACAGGTACATATTTTAACCTGTTTTGGACTGAGAAACCAAGTTTAACTAAAGTACATTGAAAATCCCGAGCTTTCTGACTGAAAGTCGAGTAGCAATGATTAAAATCAAGGGGCAAAATCTGTCACACTGTGCTGTTTGGTAAGGATTTTGAATTGACATGCTTAGTGAGGACACGATCCGTTTGGATTAATCATCGTCATACCTGGAAATGAACGGGAAAAGAAGGGAAGTAGATATCAGAAAATCACACGGAAACAATATATGGAGAATTGAACAATGGTAACTATAACGTCCCCATAGAAACGAGTTCTCTTAACTAAAAATTCCATCAGAAATTCACACGGAAACAATATATGGAGAAGTGGATAATGGTAAGTATAACGTCTTTATAGAAACGAGTTCTCTTAACTAAAAATTCTTCAAACGTTTCTGCTTGGATTGTTCAAAACCAGTCAAAAAAGCCGAAGGCTTCCTTGTTGGAAAGTTTCGGAGAAAAATGCTCGAGGAAGGAGCATGGCGAAACTTTTTGTGATACTTCTTAACAAAGAAATTTTGACCCACGAACTAAAAGATAGAGAAGCAGGAAATTTTCTCCCTGTCTCAGGGTAAAAACTTAAGAGTCTGAAGTATAAAAGGAGTATAAAAGGACTGGAGCAACTGGCTTGTTTCTGAAAATTTACGTAAACAGTCAGCAAGGTTCCGCTTTTGACACGAAAGCTTTGGTAGGCTGGGTGAATAAGCTCCATGGTTGGTTAACATCAAGGCAGATGGAGGACCAATCAGTCAGGCCTGCTTATCAGGCTAGTTGATTTTTGTCCGTGTGGATAATTGAGACTTCATACGGATGGGTTGGGGAGATAACAGCTTTACGCTGAATCGGGTTCGGGATATTCTATTCTTGTTGATATGTTTTGCACTACTCAGACAATTGGGTCAATATTTTGCAGGAACAAGCGAAGGTTTTCGCCTTGAGCCTTTTACCTCGGGGCAAAGCGCTGCGTCTCAACTTGTCCGCCCGGAAACCTTCCTCCAATTTTACACCCTCTAATCAGCCCGCGTCAGGGAAGCATGGTGATTTTCTCTACATGTACCCCTAGTTGCTCTGTTGTTAAAACTGAACGTTATGACAAGTGACGCCAAAGTTATTTTGCATTCGGTGTCCAGCGCACGCCCGGCCCTAAGCGGACACCTAAATATCGCTTGATGTTTTACTGCGTTTCTTGGTCTTTCGCTAATGCAACGCGCGTGCAATGTTGCGTGGTCTTCTGGTTTATTTAAACCTTCCTGAAGTCGCTGGATTTTATCCTGTCAACATTCTCCCTGGTCCCATAAACCGAGGGGTAACACCCCAGCAACATCAAAGCTGAGCGTTAATTTTATCTGTTGGAATACTACTCAAATGTTGGCCTTTTAGTGACCCTTTAATGATTTCTGACGTCCACCTTTGTACGCGAGTGCTGGTTTACAGGACTACTCGTTGTTGGTTCTTGGTACAGGGGGCTCATGCTTGTCTTACTTGCTACTTAACTGAGCCCGCTGGATATCCACTCTCTCACATCCTCCTTTTAACTTCTATGGGCCGCTGATGGGCTGATGCCGTTCGCATTCGGCGTTATTATTTGTCGACTGCACAACCTCTTACGCGTACACAGATATATTGATAGACGTAAGGATTACATACGTCCTAAGGATTCCTTCCTAAGGATTACTTAGGAAAATTTAGGTTTGGTTCAGCTTTCAGCCGCGGCAGTCACAAGCGATCATGAGGCATTAACAAGGGGTAAACAGCATCGGCTAGGTGGAAGGAGAATACTTTAGTAGCCTAAGCATTAAGTGTAACTTTGAGAACTTTTAACTCACTACAAGAGGTCGGCCTTGGCTGACAGTGAATCCATACGCTGATAACTACGAGGCAAGTTAGCAATCGAATTCTGGGTATTCCTAGCCCGCGTTGTTTGAATTGCAATGGACATCGTTGGATTTGTTTCTGCGAGAGATTTTCCTGACAAGACCTCTCTACTGACCCAAGCAGATTTGCAACAGTTTGCGAGACAGTGCAGCAGAAACACAGAGGCAAACTGCAATCTTTTTATACAATCTAATGAACAATGAGTATTGGTTATCGAATCAGAACCTACTGGACTTGAGGCCTATACTACTAGGTCGAGAATGAGACGTCAGCGAATGAGGAAGTTCACCCCGGTTTTCCTTCACGGCAGTTTCAATTATCTGACTTCACTGAGACATTAATGAAATGTGTTCATAACGCGCAGCCTTGAATGAGTCACAAAAAACGCCGGATAAAAATGAATACGGGCAAACTGGAAACGAACATGGCACATTGCTCAAACGAATAAGGATAGGTATGCCAAACATGAAACTTACCAGGTCGGGGTCCTTTCGGCACTATAGATATGAAAACAAATAAAGTAAATTGGGAGAAAGTACAGTCGATGAAAGATGTCGGATACAAAGGAACTGAGGCAACTCAAACGTTCGCCTTTCTTGTTAACTTTCTAGACTAAATCAATACGACTGCTGCCGACTTCTCTATAGTCCTTTAGCTTTCAGCTCGTTAAGGCCCAGAGTAGACGAGTACCAAGAATATGCCTCAAAGGGATCCTATTTATATGAGGTCCACTGTACCGCCATTCTTCAAAAGCAAGTTAAATAGCAAGGGCTCGCAACTGTCGGTTTTTACCCTTCCGAGGAATTACCTAAATCAAATTTGATGGTGTGTAAACTGCATGTGGTCTAGGTTCCTCCTATCCAAGTAAACAGATGCTGAATCTCCTCAGTTCTATTTACCGGTCGAAAACTCACTGAGCCGCGTATTTCAGTCAATAATTACCCGGAGGACACTCTGCGATCCATGATCCCATGCGTCTATGAACCCTTGTACAGGCAAGTTTTACCATAATATGACAAGACCGATCGGCTTCAGAGCTGTCCTTGCTAGAAGCGAGTTTACAGATCGCAATCTAGTGGTGCCCATCGCAGTCATCGTCCCGTCCTTGGAATTTATTTCTCTGTGGAAAATATTTTGTTTTGTTTGATTAAACCCGCTTCCTTTCAGGATGTCCTTGGGCTATTTTGAATATACGACGGTAAATCAAACAACTAAAAGAAGCGGAGTCAGCCAGAATATTCGGGTATTTCATACGTGTTTGAGTTCCACAGATTAGAAAAAGCACCCACAAAGGAAGATCTCTCCAAGTCTTTACATGAACAAACCTTCTTTAAAAGTTGCCAAAAAACTGAAGCTTGTTCTGGTGGTTATGACCCAATGACGAAGCAGCAGGGTTTCACGGGATGAGACAAACTCAGCGCACACTGGACGGCACAACCAGGTAAAATTTTTGGCTGCCTTGTTCGGACCGTCGTGAATAATCACTGCCTGTTGATTGCAAGCCTTGTTCCAGTGATCATCCTCAGAGCTTCGAATCTGTAAAATGAAGGTTTGGGGGCCAAAGATAACGATATCCTTCCGGTAGAAATGAAATCAACGCTGTACTCTTGATCCACGCTACTCACAAGGTTGCTAAAAATGTTTCGACAGCCACTTTGTGAGTAAAGTGTTTCGCCAAAGAAATAAACCGAGTCATCTTGAACGCGCTTTGCAGCTGACAATTGAGGAAGCCTTTATACAGCAAATTCATCTGAAAAATACCCAACTGGGATTTAGTCCATTGTCCGGATGAAACCAAATTGGTTTTGATGGACATGGACATCGAATCAAACTTTTCTGAATTCAGGATAAAAAAGCCTACTGGAAGCTAAATGAGAACTAACCCTCTCCCACAATGACCAGACAACCAGCCTCAAAGGGATTACATCTGCTTGCAAACAGTGCTATCCCAGTCCACTATTGTTCTCTTCCGTTCCGATCAGCTTCATTCTTTAACTAAACAACAGCTTGGTGGGTAAATATATATATAAAAAGGTTTAGAAAAGTAATTGTCGGATCATCTGGATTTCCTCGGACTCCGTCCTTCTTAACGCCTGTTCTAATCGAAACACAAAGCACTTTTCATGTAGAACATTCGCGCAAAGAATATTATATTTTCCTGGCATAACACACTACCGGTGAAAGGAGGGAAAAGCCATTCGCTGCAAAGTCCCTTAATAGCAAACACAGACCAAGTAGTTACAAGTCGTGAGACGGGGAAGTAAACACCTCATCTGTGCATAATCTTTTAAAAAAATTGAACATTCTCACGTGTTCTGTTGAAAGTTTTTGCATTTTCATTCATTTATAGTAGATGGACACTGCAAGGCGGCTGCACCATTTCCGCAATAAATTTCACCCTCCATCAGATGCGGGGGTGCAGCTTGGCCACTAACCATAGACTACTCACATGGCTCATCAGTAGTATCCAACGCTACACCGGCAAGGTTGATACAAATTCTTCGTTACCAAGCTGCTGGTTTCATGTACCACGGTATATTTTCTTTACTGCAGTCTCTTTTGTTGTAACGAATAAGCTTATCAGAATACACATTCGCAAATGAAAATGCGAGGTTGGTTTTTTTCAATTTCGGTCTCAAGCCTGTCTTCGTGTCCCGCGTCCCGGGCAGCTAATGGAGTTACTCACGGTTCTGACTTACGTAACTATAGCATAAAAGTCTGACCCCTCGGGTTTGTAACATGCGTTTCTCATCATGTCTTTGCGCGACAGCTATCACCAATACTCAGCGCAACGGGGATGATATTTAAACACCACAGCCCAAAATGGGCGTTTGACTTCGTCTGTTCGATGACTGGCCTTAGTCTGTCAGACAGGAATATGTTCCCGCATGGGGTTGCTCAAGGGGAATATTGGCTACGTTTGCTGGTACATCGTGGACAACCACAGAAACATCCTAAGGTTGGTTGTGCGAACATATTCAGTGAAGTTCTGTCGGCTGCACCCATACACAACAGGATGGGATGTTGAACCTCAGTCCAGAGGCAAACAGGGAGCAGGCATAAACAGCAATAATGACGCTTTTCATTAAAACCGCTTCATTCTAGATCCCGTGTATTAGGCATTTTTTGTAGATTGTTGTGGACCACAGTTTTCTAAATGGCTTCTTAATACCGTGAACCAGAGTCTGAATAGCCGCTTGATAGACTGATGCGATCAGTCAAACCAGAAAGCCAATGAACGTGCGAATCAGCTGATCTATTGAACACTGACGCGTACAGGCTTGTCATGTGCAGCCGAAAACGGGCTGTTTATAAAGCTCACGTGGAAAGTTCTAGGTGGGCCAAAAAGTGATGCTAAAAATAGAATTCATCTGTCAAGGGCAAGTGGAAGACAACCAATTAAATCTGTTTCAACGAAAACGGTTATTCCATTGGAAGTTGTACAGTCCAGTTACGTTTGGAGCTGGTTCTCCTATTACAGATCTTTATATCTTCTTGCCAGACTAATTACGTTTGGGAGTGTCGCGGCGGCATACCTGGAGTAGGCCATGAACCAAGTGTTTCTGCGTTAAAGTTAATCAGTTTGTAGTGCGAAATGCCAATCAGCTTTTGCGGGCGCAGGCGCTCTGCTTAATTCGATTTGGTGCACAGAAACATCAAAGTGGTTGATGCAGGGCCCATCTATCATACCTCATCAAACCTCTAGTGGTTCTCTGGTTGATTGTGTGGACTGACTAGAGTAATTTGGTGGGCACGGGAGGCCGACTGTTCATTCCCGCAATCACAAACAACTAATGGAAACTTGCTGACCAGGTTTAAAAACGCCCATGACGCTACCTGTGGAAGGAAGAGGGCCTTCTCTGCGGAGTTGTCTATTTGAGAACACCAACTTAACAGTTACAGACTATTGAACAGAGGAGCAAAACTCTCATATGCATCTCGTTTACAAAACAGAATATCCACCTTCTTCCTGAACTTTTCTGGATATTCATTGACTGTTACTCAAATGCAGGCAAATGCTATAAAGCGACTCCACAAATTCCGTAACAGATCTCACTTTTCAAGAGACGCAAAGCGGATTTACGAGAAGACGTGCTACTCACATGCCTCATTGGTAGTATCCATCGTTACACCTGGCTGGGACAAGCCGGTCAACCGATCGCCGCAGCCAGCAAGGTTACTTACTGGTCTTCGTTGGAGGCGCCGAGCAAACCAATCAGCTCGCTCAAGCATGAACACGTTCGCCTGCCCAAACTTGAAAACTCTCGTATGTCCAGCGTGTGCTGGTAGAGTCGTGCCAACGTGCTCGCCTTGCCTGTTCATGGCCAAGCATATGCACTACTGATGAGCTCAAATAACAGAAAAAAGCTCTATTCCCTTCGTTGATTTATCATCCAGCAAACTGCCTATGTTCTATTGATCCGTCAAGCGTCGTCTGAAAATTGTTCATTTTGCGAGCATCTGATCGATACTGGTTGTGCAAACGATACCAGGCTCGGCGAACAGATCAACCATCAACCACCAGTAAAATCAAATCTGTTTGCATTATTGACATGCTGTTGTCGTCTCACAAAGCTCACACACCAGAAGAAACCTGTTTCTTCCAGATACACACCGTAACACACCAGGACACGTTGGAAGGGCCTAGTATTATCATATATATATATATGATATTTATATATAATTATCATTATCAGCAATAAATCGGCAATTCATTTCTGGTGTCTATGTACCCCAAAACCCGTAGGAAGGTGGAAAGTAAAGGGAAGGTTAGGGACCTAGCGTAAAGGAACCCTAAGATCCTAATGGAAGTAATCGGGATAAGATGTCTGCACCTTTGTACAGGCCGCCTCGGTGGGCGTCCTTTTCATATCTCACCCTACATAAGCCAAAAGCACAACGATGGGCGAACTTAAGTTACACAGTTCGAGTAGAAAATTACAGCATACGTGTGCAAGTGGTTTATGAGCGCTGTGTTATTGTCCTCAGGTAATACAGGACCGGAAAGTCACATGGCAGGTACGCTGGTGTGGATAGCTCCGAGAAATGCGCCACTGAGTTTGACCTTGGCCCGTCCTGCCGATCCTGACTGCCCGTCCCTTAGTTGGCTCAGGCTTTAAATGAAACCGAAGAGAACCGACACATCAGAATGCAATGATGGGGATGTTTCGGCCTTTAGTAACTGCTCTGTGGGGTCATGAACAAGTTCCAACGGTTGCTAACCTAATACTGAGCGAGACAGGAGGGATGAGGATTTCTCGCTTCTCAAGGATCCAACTAGACGTAAAATTCCGCTGTTTTGAACTCTTGAACAAGTCAGATCGGCTATGCCTGCAAAAAATCGAAATTCAGTTTACACGTTGCCTTCTGACGGATCCAGATTCATGGAACCGTGACTGTCGCCATTACTGTTCTGCTGGGAATTCACTTTGGTGCGAGGTGTAATTCAACCATCAAGTCGTCCAGTAAACTCACTTCCAAAACAAGTTTGATCTGTTTCCGCTGGCCAGCCCGCATGCTCCACCGACATTCGTGGTATCGCAAGTATGGAAATGAAGTGAACGAGCCGGAATTTGATAGCCAATATTCGCAGTTCACTAGATCGAAGGTAGAGGGGAGACGGTGGGGTATGAATGCATTCGGGTGAATCAGCCAAGTGGAACGGGAATGGGGTCAACTGTGTAGATGAATGCGTTTTTTCTCCCAAAAACAGCCTACTCGATTAATACAAACTTGCTGCAAGAGTAAAGTCCAGTCATCAATATTTTGCACACCAGCGGTGGTAAATTCTCACCCACTACAATTATGGCGGGTCTAATTTTAGAACGAACAGGTAAATCCCCACCTACTAGAATTATGGCGGGTCTAATTTTAGAACGAACACTAAGGATAAAACTAAAACACCTGCCTGTTTATTGATGGGAACAGAATAGCCCAGTATCAGGTAGACGGCTATATAGGTGGTAACAGAGTTGCGGTGTATTGTGGTTCTCGCTAGAGTAGTCCGGCGCCTTGCCTTTATATTGGAATGTGAAACCGTTCATGAAAGATCGAAATTAACAGGGTAACGTTGAACACTTGATGTTTGATGTACTTGTTAAGAGAGAGAGATCAGTAGACCCAATGCCAGGAACAAACAATCTGAAGGGCTAGGATAAAACAACATCTGTTTTTTTCTCTTGAAACATTGGAAACCGTGCAGAGGGTCAAGATAAGGAATACAAAATGCAATGCTCAACTTTCCACTGCAATAATCCGAAAGTGTAGAGAGCGGTATCTTTCTCTATTGAAATCAAACTGAGCGCGTTCAAATTAGTACGTCATCAAGACGGAAAGTGACTACCTGGCCGACGTGGAATCGAGAATGACCACGTTATCAGCGGTTATGTTTTGAGGTTATTTGGAAAGAGTTTGATAAATTTTACCGCTTGAAAAAACTTACAGACATTTCGAAGTCTTTAAAAGTAAAGAGTCAAGAGGCGAAACGCTTAAATGAACTGTTAGTCACTGTGAATTCGGATGAAAGACTGTAAACCAGGATAATCGATGACTACATCCTTGTACCTGGAACAAATAACACAGGGTGGTGGCCGGAATCCACTGATAAGGAAAGAAACCCGAAAATGAGATTGAACTACACGTGCTTGTTGGAAATGCGTAGAATTTTCGGCCACTATAAGCCGTTCACTGAATGCGTTCAGGGATATATTCCAGTACAAGCCTACATACATCACGGTCAGAATATCGGCACCAGATACGTTCAGTGGCACGCCCCTTACAGACTAACATAAGCGTATGTGGGGTCCAAGAGCAGCGGTCTTACCACGTCACCATTGCTGACAAGCTCCGAGACGACAGCAAGCCCCATTCAGACCACACAGAAAAGCATCCAGCAGGACGGACTATAAACGAATCCTAAAGTCTCCACCGACTGTCTCAAGATGTCTTTATCAAGAGATATCGGGAGATAGGACATCCAAACAAGTGAGCTAGACTTCATGGTGCCTTTTCTAAGAAGTGGGGTCAAGCGGGTGAACGTGCAGCAACCACCAGACCACTCAGGTTGGTGACATTTTCTCAAAATGAGACGGTGGATAGCGTAACCGGGACGAGAACCTGGGCGGAGATTTTTATGGATACGATGACCCAGAATGGAGACATATGGCAGCGCCTGGTTTGATACACAGTGCGCTCTGCCGTCGAATACTGCCCTAACAATTACGTTGCGTAATGGACAGGAATAGTTGACCTGATCACCTGGTGCGGAAATGACCAGTGAGTTTCGGTGAACTCAGGTGTTGGTCGGGTCCTGGAATAATCGTAAAGTTAACTTCACTAAAGATTACATGCGCACTTCGGTTCGTTTCTGTGACCCGAATATTGACTATACATTAGTAAAATGCCCAAAGATTACTGAGACCCGCATAGCTAGGGTAAGCTGACTGGTCGTTGACGTGGCGGAAGTCGAACAACAGCTATTGGCGGAAATTCCAGTAAAATACGCGCCTTTTGAGAGGGGCTCACATTCCTACCTTCAACCTAAGAGACGGTTTACTTCTCCGTTGCTCCTCAGAACGTACAAATGATGTGTCGTGTGACTGGAACTGGTATTCCTGGTTTAACGTGGAATCCATGTGGCAAGAATGGGTCAAAATGACATGCTTTTTGCATTTCATTGGTTCCGATTTTAGCTGACCCGCTATTCGAATGAGCGTTTCAATTCAAGCTTGTCAGTAGTATACATTCCTGTTCTTCGCCAAACGAAGTCAATTCTCTATCGAAGTAAGAGAGATGGAGTCGCATTGTACAGCGACATGTGTTGTGTGAGGTTGAGTTGCTTAGCCTATTCCTCGATGACCTTGTTTGATCGATTGGCAACCGGTTAGCAGGTAGCGAAATACACTCATTTGCAAACAAATTTGGTTTTGTGAGAGACTCACCTGAAAGCCAGCTGAATCTCTCGTTTGCGATGTTTCCAGGCAACTGAATGTGCTGCACCAGGCCGCCTCATGTTTCAGTTGCTACGATATTCCTACGTGATGTGCCTACCTGATGAGCCCCAAAAAGTGCGAAACCGGTCGTGGCCTGTCGAAGAATTTTCAGCAACCTTATGAGTAGTGGTTAGTAGATACTTCTGGGCCGATTGTCCGGGACTGTTCACTTAGAGGAGAGCAGCACTAAGTTAACTTGCGGCTCGACTAGAAAGGGTCTGGGACCTGCGCTAGAGAGTGTGATGAGTTCTGCTCAGAATAAGCCCACAGCTAAGTGAGTTTTGGTCAACTCGGGAATATTTCGATAAATCTCCCTCTCTGTTGTTTTGTGGAAAAGGTTGACTAACCTGGTTGGAAGCTGGCGGTAAAAGTCAACTTTGGTTTGTTCTTGCCCACTCGATACTGTATCAGCATCATTTGTCCTTTTGACATGATTTGCCTATGATGTGTATCACATTTCGTCATGAGAAGCGGCCATCCCTTATCCGGTCCGTCGTGTACCTTCACAACCTCGTCAAAACACGGTTCATCCGGGTCGGCGTCCGAATCAAGTTGAATCTACGATGAGAATTTTGACGATCAAAGGAGAGAAAGAAAGGGTTTCACATTTAAAAGAACCATGAGGAAATGATGAACGGTTTCGAAACCCGCGGTTTCACTAAGAAGCTCAACAAGTTTATGTTTAATTCGGAGGAAACTTGGTGGTGAACTGGGTTGACTCTTGAAATACTGAGCCCCATGAAACTTGCCAGAACTTCTCGATGATGAGATGGGACTACTTCACGTGTTTTTTTACAGGTCTCCCATCAGAGCTGTTACAGTATTAAAGTAGCACTTCGTATGTTGTTTAGGACAGCCTTCGAATGAGTTGCGCAAGGCTAGTGAGTATACTCCGAAGGTCCCACTAAATTTAAGAAAAATTAACTGAAACCAGCTGAATCTTTCGTTTATAATGGTTCCTGCAAACGGAATGTGCCGCGACTATTTGGTGAGCCCCAAAAAGACCGAGGAACTGGTTTTGGGCTGTCGTAGACTTCTTGAAAATGTTCAAAAGTAGTGTCCCATCGAGAAATTATACTGCGATATCCCGAATATCGTGGCGAGCGAAACGTGAGGCGGTCTTTGTGTAGTGCGTTCAAGTTGAAAATATCACGATCGATAGATCAAGCCGGGATTCAGTTAGGTCTCCAATGGGAACCAAATTGGGGCGCAAATGTGTGTTTGGCTGGCAAAATCTAAAAAAATTGGTGTTACAAGACCAGTATCAACAACGCGTTTCATTCATCCTGAGGAAACTAGGTGGTATTCATGAGGTGTTGTGAAAAACCAGACAACCTGTCCATTCTTTTTACGTGGGCCACGAGTGATATCCTGCCAGCCCTTGGGCAACAGGGGTTGCAAACACCTCATCAACAGCCAAGGTCAGTCACTCAGTTCCGCACGGACGATACCACCCGGATTATTGATGGAATGCTTGCAAGTTAACTGCCAAGCTCGGTGAACCTACCAACAACCCAGGAGTGCACCAGAGCTAACCATATTCTGCGGCATTGGCGCAACACTGTGCCAAACAACAGTAACACAATGTGCCGACGCGCCCCGGGCAACCATTCTGAGATCTGATTTGCTGTTTTCTTGACCGTGCAAATCAGGGAGGTGCATTCAAGCAAAGGAAACGACGGCGTCCCGTTACCGAAAAGAATTATGGGGTTTCAGGAGAGTTCAGCAATCTGGAACCGCTAGTGGGACCTGGACAATATTTAAGGTCAGATTGTTGAACTCAGGGTTTTTGAATTCGTCATGGCAACTTCAGGACAACCCCAGGCGGTTTGGTTAACTGAGGTGCGATTTTGAAAGAACGCTTCGCATGTGAACATCCAAGACACTGGAAACGTTCCTCCATGAAGTGTCAGTCGATGAAGCTTGCAGTCGGATTTGATCGCGGTTGGTCGCAGAAGAGTCCAGTCCTCGTGAGTACACGAGGATAGCACTATTATTTTTTTATAATATTACCTTACTAACAGATCAGAGAGCGAAATGTAAAATTTACCTTCAGATGTATGCAACTGTTTTTGAAATGTCTTTGGTTCACAAGCCCAATTCAACAGAAAGTGAGGAGGCCGTAGTTTGATGTTAAGGGTGATATTTGTAGTTCAGGTTGCATAGGTGGTATGCTATTGATCTGATGTCGGCCAATCAGAACAGAGAATAATAGAGTAAACCAATAGGGTCGCTCGTCCAAGTAACCAATCACGATCGAAGGGCAGTTTTGGCAACAATGCACTCGGAATGTGCTCCATTGCACAACTTTGCGCGGTAATATCATATTCATTGGTGACAACACATTCACGGTCAAACCAAAGGGCCTTATGAACAAGCGAACGAACTTATTTAGCTTTAAACTCTCTGGGCCAGATCACATAGTTGTGTGACACGTAAATAGAATACTCATTCTATGACTTATGGTGTGATTTTAAATTTCATGTGGCCTATGCATTTACCGTGAGCAGCACGCTGCTGTGCAGATAATAACCACTGCCCGAGCCTATAGGAGCCTAATTCGGCTGGCCGCTGAGAGACCCCCCCCGTTGGGCCACCGGGTTTTCGGTCCTTGTCAGTGGTTTTCTAAGTTCACATTTTACTCACTGTATTATTCATTGTCATGTTGTTCTCACTACCCTATTTGTCTGTATCCGTCGCAAAGGCAAGTGACCTTATTGGAGAACAAACTTATGCGCACTTGAGTAACCCCTTGAGCTGTTTCCAGGAGGACTCTCGTGTAGCGTCCACGGATCCTATTTAACTAGGCTGGTCAATGGACAGAGGTTCGACAAACACAGTCTCTGACCCTCCGGGTTTGGGGGTTGGAGCAAGTATGGCCATTTATCCCTTAGAATTCAGGCTACCTTAGTGGTCACTATTGCCGTGTGATCAGCCTTCTAAGCCAAAGACTTTTGGTCGAACATCCCAGTTGTCCTCATGTCGTTGTATGGGCGCCATGGAAATATATCGGCCCGCACACAATCAACCGATGCCACATCGGCCATTCTGCAGTGACCCGATCATTGCTCAATAGTTATGTTTTCCACAGGTTGTCAGCTGACGCCTCATTCGCTGCATACCGAGAGTGGATAGCCGAAAACACGTGACTGTTGACGCCTCTCTCGTAACCCCGGTCCTGTCACACTTGACAGTCACGTCTATGTAGAACCTATCTGTAAGCATTTTAGTCAGACACCTATGGAACTCTGATACACTGCACACAATCGTTCATGTTTACCGCTCCTTGTTCGCTATTCAGATCCCGTTCTCCTGTTTTATGACAACGAAGCACCAGGAGACTTTAGTTTTCTCCATCATGACGATATATAATTCGTGAATCCACCAGAGAATGACCCTCACTAGCACACTGGACATTCCATAGTGTGAAGCCAACAAACGTTCCAGAAGAGATCGTTCCTTTAGAAACCGGAATGTGCAGTGTGTGTTTCCTGGGCGCACTTCCTGGGTGGCGCGGGTCACTTGTGGGCATACACTGTGGGATTCGACTGTTCATTCACCCGTGTCCACTTGGATTGACAATTGCGAGGCAAAAGTTAGGTGTGAATGTGGATGTCTTCAGGATTTCCAGTATCGGTTAACTCTGTTACAAGGTATTCAGGTTGATTTATATGAGAATCTGCCCAAACAACATGTGGCAACAACTGTCGTGCCGGTGTGTGTGTGTGTGGGGGGGTGCGATCCAGTAAACTAAGTTGAATGATGGAGTGCAGTGTGAATGCCATTGTAATCTGAGTAAGTTCATGACAGCGTAACATAAGAATCACTGCACGTTCCTCCGTTTCCTCCGTTAGTGGGTTTTTCGTTATATTTTTTACTAAATCAAAACGTTTTTATTCACTCAGACAACGTAAAAAAACTATGGTACCAAGAGGTCGATAAAGAAACTTACATTGATGTCTAGGAGGATCTTTTTTCCCAATGGAATTTGCAGTCCCCACCAACAAACGAAGCCCGTGTTGTGCCAATGAGTACGGCCTGGTGATTGGAATGTTCCAGAGTTTGACAGCCAATAGCCACATTCCACTGGGGATAAAAAGTAAACAATCTGCAACTGAATCGGTTTTCTACAATGTTTTAAATTAAACTTTTTAGCTAAGTACAGATATTTACCTCTTAAATGGAAACGAGCAAAAATCGATTCCAGCTGTTGTAAACAATTTCTAGTTAGTACAACTTTACGATTTTCTCGTAGAGAGAGTTTAGTACGCAGTGGTATTCCTTGATCCATCGATGTACAGAGAACAAAAAACGAACAGACGCATTGTACAACTGAAGCATGTCAGCCACTTAGTGGTTGTCTGTTTGCCGAGCTTGGCATTTGGACTGCAAACGTCATCGTCATTTTGGGTTCAACTGATGGGTCCACCTCGATTACCAATGAAACGTTCGCGATCCAACTGGGAAGCCCGGAGAACAGCTCAACAACCAAACAGTGCACCCGAGCTGCCTATATTCACGAACATCGCCAACGGTTCCACACTATAAAGTGGATGATCGCAGGAGGTAGTCGAAATGGTAAGAAAAAGTGATTTGGACGGTGAGTTGGTCTGCTACTGAAATAGTCTATGGGACGGTGGGTAGCTTTTGCCTGAATACTGAACATGAGCAGAGTAAACCCACGAAGCGATGGCCCTTTGGATGGGCTGGACGTGAGGATAGATTGGAATCTGTTGACACATCGCCTTAATGGTACTGTCCTTTTAAAAGAGACAATAAAGTGGATTTAATATTGTCGTTACATTTGAAAGGTTACTAGTGTGACATTGGGTACTACTGATGATGCATGCGAGTAATATGTTTTATCGTAACTCCACTTCGCGTCTATTGGAAAGTGGGATTTATTGCGGAATTAGTGGAAACGCTTTCTACCATTCGATTACATTTGAGTGATAGTCAATGAATATCCAGGCAAGCAAAACTCTCATATGAATCTTGTTTATAAAAACGGAATATCCGTCTTCTAATTGAACGCGTCTTCCTGAACTTTCCTGGATATCCATTGACTATCACTCAAATGTGGACGAATTCTACAAAGCCACAAAGTCCGTAATAAATCCCACTTTCCAATAGACACGAAGCAGTGTTACGAGGAATCATACTACGCGCATGCTTCATGAGTAGTATCCACAGTTACACTAAGAGTAATTCGAATCCTGTGAAAACAATGACCACTGTTTCTCGGGTTCGGCTGTATGTTGACAAATCCAGCAAGTGTACTATCTTACTACCTAGTGAATATGTGGACTTACTCTTGTAGTGAGCCTTGAAACCGGTCCCAGTGGCATTCCTTCCCGTCACCAAATTTACATCGAGATGTTTAAATGCGCCCATCACCGTCCAACTTCTTCCGGAGTCACAGAATTTCTTCAGGTCCACGAGTTCTCCTCCGGCTGTTGTTCCTGACAGAGCAGTATACGTGTCACCACACCAGTACCATAGTGGAGGCATCTGATGAAACATTCGGAAATAGGAAGTGAGGAGAACTGAGTGGCGGTTAAATATATACAGCTGAAGCAGTAGAATGAACAATTCCACATGTTTTTGCAGTTCCCGTTCTCATGTGTCACGGGGACGAAGCTATGACTGCTTACCATCCGATGTGGATTGGCCGGTCAACACTGATCAGACCAACAGACCCCGTGTATACAGCCACAACTAGAAAAAACATTAGAGAATTCAGTCGACGTGATGACGGTCTTACTTACTCAGTTAATCGATTAGCACGTCTTTCGACGGATGGCACGTGCGTGCACAGCACAGGATGACAGTTCCACAGATTTTCCCAAATGTAACTATAATGCGGATGTGGAATACCCGACAAATTCTTCCAAATGCATGATGCACGAAATTTGGTGTACACGTGAATACTTTTCTCGGCGAACAACCAACCGAGGTTGTCAAAGGCACATAACACTAAATTTCAACTTGTTTAATAGGAAGAAATCAAGTTATTGGTATAAGAGTTTAAATGAGGAGATGTGTGCGTATTTTGATACTTTCAGCTCCATTAAACATCTTTGGTACCTTGGAAAGTGTAGGTGTTTGACCCCTCTGCCCACAGAAGATCGATGTACTCGTGTTATTTTGTCATCAGTGTTTGACTACTCAAAAAATTCCAGGTTGGTTGTGACTCCAAAGTTTGGTTCTACTGAGGGGGGCACAGAAACAACCATCTCCTATACACTAAAAACATCCACAGTGGAAAAGTTGAACTTTGTTAGCTGTGGGTTTTATGGTTGGTCGCAGAGACTACCGATGGTGGAACGGAGATCTTTATGACCCAGACTCTTGCAAAGCAATCTGTAGTGTGGGTGAAGGACACTAAAAAGGCATACACAGCACAAAAGGTACTCCACTGATTTAAGCTACTAGCAAGTTTTGAACAGAAAACGTGGCTATTCACAATGTCATCGTGTTCCGGAAGCCGCAGTAACACGAGGATCTTCGTGATTATCTCGATCAATGCGTATAGAGGGATGCGATTTGTGACCACCTGAGGAGACTTGTACACCTTCATTTTGTGGAACAGTACGCACAGATCATCAGGACGGCGCTCTGGCAGCCAATTTCGAAGGGATAAAACCCGAGCCCTCGAGGTGATAGTCCACGGCCTCGTCCAGTCAGCTGCTCTCCAGAGAACCGCACAACCTGTGACTTGTAGAGCCAGAAAGCCCATGGCCTTGTTTTATGGGGATAATTATCGTGATTCTTCAACAATAGTTAGATGGTGCGAATAAGTCGGTGGCTAATTGGCTAATTTAGCCGCGCAGTTTGACCAGCCGCTGCCTAGTTGGAGGGGGGTGGTCACGTGCCCGATTCCTGAAAGCCCAGCTGATAACCCCAATAAATGACGTAAAAACACATGTAACTAAGCTTTGAGAGGTTCGTTTACACATTTTTTTCTTAGAAATGTGGTCAAATTCCAAACCCATTGATCCTGTTTGTGGACCACTACCCATTCGAAAAGACATTCTGACTACTCATGAGTAGACAGATATTCCAGATATTTTTGAATTGAGCATTATGAATAAAACACCTAGATTTGAATGAATTAATGGATCTTCTGAGTGACAAAGTCTTATAACCAGCTATTTGCGCAGGATCACTGGAGGGAGTGGACAGAACTATGACCCTCCGGTTGTCTAAACGGAGCCAAATGCCTTCCAGCATGTTCCCTCGGAAAGGGCATGCACCCGTTTCTTAAAGCAACCGGCCGCACGATTCTCACACAATATGCACAGCAACCCTGATCTGAGCCTGGAGATTTTGCAAAGTAGACGCCTACTGGGTAAACGAGGTAGGCGACTACGAGCTGTTGGAACTAAGAACCGACTAAATCGACATGATGAGCACCAACCAGAACACACACATGTTATTTCGCTGTTTCAGTAACCATTACTTCTACTGTAAAACGACCAGTCTAATGGTGCATACTACTGACGAAGCCATGCGAGTAGTCTATGGTTTGGCGCCAAAGCGCCGAACCCACACCTGATGGAAGGTGGAGTTAAATAAGGAAAATGTGAAACTACTTTGCAATGTTTGTTTACTATTGTGCAATAGTCAATGAATATCCAGGAAAGTTCATGTGGACGCGTAAGAATGCGCAGTTTTTAGACTGTGTGCAAATGAGATGTTTACTTTCCTGTCTAATGACTTGTAAATGCTTAGTTCGTGTTTGTTAATAAATAACTTCACAACATAAGGTCTCTTTCTTTTCACCAGTTGAGTCTACTGTGCATACTACTGACCGTTTCTAATGAGCGAAATGAGTAGTATCCCTTTTAGGGATGGCGCCATAGCAGTGAGGAGGTGTAGTGCTGGGCGTGCACGCTCACACTCGCCGTGGTTCATTGATATATTGAAAGGACACTAGATATGTTCACTACCAAAGCTATCAGCTAGAAGACCTGGCTTTTTAACACCTTCTTGGTGTTTGGTCACGTGATGAGCAGTCAGTCAACCTCACCGATTTTATATTGCAGTTTGCCAAGTAAGCCACCGCCTGAACAGTATCGATCTGTTGTGCTAATTCTGCCGAAAAACTCAGTCAATAACGATGCCTTGGCAACCTACCTTCGTGCTAAAATCCTGTGGTGCTCCAAGGTTGAGAAGGCACCGAGTGCCACGCAGTTTGTTTTAGACAATGACAACCGAAAGAGAACAATCAGAGCCCAAAATATATCAGTCACTGCGCTCAAAAACAAACCAGACTTTACGCTATAAGCGAAGCTGATCTACACTAAGAAGCTGAGATCAAGTGTACAACTGTCTGATGGGAACTCGGCAACACTGCTCTTCTGACGAACTGCCTTGGAGATTCAAAGGCGCAACCTCCAGCCTCTTGATGGAAGTCAACTTTTAGGTCCTGTGCGGTGAATCAGCAGTGTGATTACAGGATGTGGCGCCGCTCCTCCTTTACACCAACTGGTCACGTGCTGACTCACTACCTCACATTTAACACAGAATGATACGACCATTAAAATAGACATTGTAAGGCCCATAAACTTACGTGGATGTCCGAGAACTCAACAATCATTGGTAGGCCTTCAAGCGGTATTAATCTCCAATGACACCGCAAATTTGAGGGCAGGGTCTGCGGATAGCCAGGCGACACGAAATATCCGGATGCTTTCACGTAAATTGTACCCCCGCAAGTGACTTTATGAAGGTGAAAAGCATTCAAGAAGACAAGTAAGTGCAAGCATCTGTCCTTCATGAAACACCTCCAAAAAAGGAATGGTTTTGGCAATTCCAGAACCAAGTTCAACAGATGCCTTGGACCCGTTATGGTTTTTCCATGGAGAGAATTACTTCATGCTGGAGATTTTAGTGTAATGGTGACAGTACTGAGAATACTATCTCATGCTAACTTGGTCGAGTTCTCATCCGTCACAAGGGCCCAGACAGAGCGAATGATTGCTTGTTCGTTTATGAGTGAGTGGTGAGTGAGTGAGTGAGTGAGTGAGTGAGTGAGTGAGTGAGTGAGTGAGTGAGTGAGTGAGTGAGTGAGTGGTGGTGAGTGAGTGAGTGAGTGAGTGAGTGGTGAGTGGTGGTGGTGGTGGTGAGTGAGTGAGTGGTGGTGGTGAGTGAGTGAGTGAGTGAGTGAGTGAGTGAGTGAGTGGTGGTGAGTGAGTGAGTGAGGTGGTGGAGTGGTGGTGGTGGTGGTGGGTGGTGAGTGAGTGGTGAGGTGAGTGGTGGTGAGTGAGTGAGTGAGTGAGTGAGTGAGTGAGTGGTGAGTGAGTGGTGAGTGGTGAGTGAGTGGTGAGTGAGTGAGTGAGTGGTGAGTGAGTGGTGAGTGAGTGAGTGAGTGAGTGAGTGAGTGGTGAGTGGTGGTGGTGAGTGAGTGAGTGAGTGAGTGAGTGAGTGGTGAGTGGTGGTGAGTGAGGTGAGTGGTGAGTGAGTGAGTGGTGAGTGAGTGAGTGAGGTGAGTGAGGTGAGTGAGTGAGTGAGTGAGTGGTGAGGTGAGTGAGTGAGTGAGTGAGTGAGTGAGTGAGTGAGTGAGTGAGTGGTGAGTGGTGAGTGAGTGAGTGAGTGAGTGAGTGAGTGAGTGAGTGGTGGTGGTGAGTGGTGAGTGGTGGTGGTGAGTGAGTGAGTGAGTGAGTGAGTGAGTGAGTGGTGAGTGAGTGAGTGAGTGAGTGAGTGAGTGAGTGAGTTTCTGTGACTCATTGGAGGGAAATTCGCCGGTTAATCTGGCTAGCAGCGACGATTTTGAAAATTGAGACAAGTGGGCTGATTAATATTACCCGATGGAATTTTAATCATCTAAAATTTATAGAAAATGCATTACTGTTGACGTCTAACAGGCACGAGAACTGAGTCCAGCGCTTCTCCGCTTTATACGGGTAAACCAGATGAACTGCTTTAGTAGAGAACGAAGTCCGCTCAACAAACGTGATGTGAATACAAATTTCACAAATCCTGCAACTATTCGGAACTAAATATTTTACTGTTGTAACAAACATTACGCATTTTTCTCCCAAATCCTCTCGTGATACGACTTCTCCCGGTATAGAGACCCGGTACTCTTCGTTGGCACTTTCTATAAGAGTCGAAATTTCATGAACTGATTTCGTGCCAGTGTTGCGCGCGCAATCACCGCAACCCTGACTGGTTGGCAAGGTTAGATTACATCTGCGAACGGATAATTTGAGACCCCTTGAGTTTTTTTTACCACCGATATCTCAGAAGCGTTGTTGGTCTCTCAGCCGGTTCGTAACGATGTAATCAGAAAACGGGTGTTCCGTTGTGTAGCAGGTACATCAATCACGAAAAACATTCAACACCATCCGTCGCTGTGACTCGGCCATATACAGTGTTGTTCTCCGTGTCTTCCGCAGAATGACGAAAATCAAGAGGTACATTTGCCAGAAGGGCATGAAAGAGATTACGAAGAGTTTGGGTGTTGTTAGCGCGGTACGCCTCATCATTATCGCCGACAGCAACTGCGGTTTAATTGTCAAATCTCGTACACAAGCGGTGGACGAAAGTATTTGGCACCACCCCTATCGGTTAATAAGACTATTTGAACTGCCCCTCAAGCATCCTCATGAGCAGGACAGTTGTGACAGAGTTTCCCGATTTTGCTGTCGGGTTCAGTTGAACGTACCTCTGCCACTGAAGCTTGTAGCGTAGCTCTGAACCTTCAAGGTACCTGTTACTCCACCACGATTCAGAAGTTTGTCGTGCGTTAAATGCGAAAAGCGTCAACTCAGAGGTCAGGTTTCACAAGCTTACGTTGATATCAGCCCACTTTTTGGTGCATACCATTGCTAAACGGTCCGTATACATTCTCACACGGTCTAGTCGCAATGGGTCAATTTGGAACACACGGCTATCGGCTGTCACCTGACTAGCATAGAGCTGGGTCGTACTTTCAAGTGACATTGTTAGCTGCTCTCAAGAACGACTTATATCACGTAGGTGGACAAACTTCCAAACTGCCGCTGCTAGATTCTGATACTGTAAAGTCATTGGCCTGCAACCTATAAAAAACTAGGAGTGTATCGATCGGATGTCAGCTTATCACCATCTGATTGGTCGTCCAAATGGTGCGCTGAATCTCCCCGTGAATATATTCCTCATGCTAGAGCTCCAAACATGGGATGAAATATACTCACGAAGAACGCAAAAGAAGCCTTTATCGGTAATTCGCACGTTACAGATACTGGTAAATGGAAGCCAATGAGAGCAGAGTTCCATGGCAAGTGAACAGTGTGGTCCGGAAAGACGTTTGTTGTTGCACGGCGTGTAGGTGATCGAAGAGTGTCAAAATTAGCGTGAGAGAAGCAGTCGACGTATGAAAGAATGTAGGTAGATCGCGGGACTCGCTTATTCAAAACGTGAGGCCTAATATATGCAGACGTTGAGCAGCATATAGACACACTCAAACAAAAGGACCGATATATACGGGTAACAAATAGTCCCGAACAACTGCCCACCCCCATAACAAATGCTTCCAGGGAAATGTGCTCTTCTGCCGGCAGTATTGTTGTAAAGCCGCGGAAATTGACCAATTCGGACGCAGGATCTGACACTTATTTTAACAAGATATCGTCACCATCGATATCTCAGTAATGGAAGAACCAGCTCCAAACGTAACTGGAATTTACAACTGCCAATGGTATAACCGTTTTCGTTGGGACAAATTTAATTGGTTGTCTTCCACTTGCCCTTGACAGATGAGTTCTATTTTTAGCATCCTTTTTGGCCCACCTAGAACTTTCCACGTGGGCTTTATAAACAGGCTGTTTTCGGCTGCACATGACACGCCTGTACGCGTCAGTGTTCAATAGATCAGCTGATTCGTACGCTCATTGGCTTTCTGGTTTGGCTAAGCGCGTCAGGCTATTAAGCGGCTATCCAGACTCGGGTTCACGGTTTTAAGAAGACATTTGGAAAACTGTGGTCCATAACACTCAAGTACAGTTAGAATCGACTGGATTCAACAATTTCAGAATAAAGTAAGTAGGAGACGGGTCTTTGGTGATACAGGCTGTACTTCACTCAAACAACACTGCGAGCTTAGTTGGCTGGGCCATGTGTTACTCACGCCGAGTTACCGCCTGCCAAGATGAGCGTCGTCCTCCTTGTCTAATTCGTAGTGGAGGAAACCTAGAGGGGTGGTACGAAAAGTCTGCGTGCCGTTGATGCTGTTTGAATCCCATTATTGGATCCACGTGCCTCTTCGTGTGCTTGACTGGACAAAACAAACTATGTGGCGGCTAACCGATACCAGTGGCGTTCATTCGGTTAGTTGTTATCCAGGTTTTTCTGACTGGTTGCCGGATGTGTTGTTATCTCAGATGATTGTGTTACGCTAGCACTAATGAAGTTTTTACTGTCAACTTTGATGTCACCTTTCTCCTGAGGGAATCGACCCCATGGGACAATATCCAACTTGAATACTTCCAGCGGATAGTTACCTACTGTGACATGTTTGGCCTATCTGTTGGGGGCGGAACGTCTTCGTTTATGCTCTTTAGTAGAACTAGAAACAGAATCTGACGGACGTAATACACTACTCATAAGGTTACTGAAAATTTTCTCTACAGCCCACGGCCGGTTTCGCTCATCTTGGGGCTCATTAGGTAGGCATAGTCCACGAGTTTCCGTCAATCTTAAAAACCGCATAAACGAGAGATTCAGCTGGGTTCCAGGTGAGTCTCCCGCAAAACCAAATTTGTTTGCAAATGAGTGTATTTCAAGAATGTGATAGCTACCGTAACAGTCTTCACGCTGATTTGGGTTGCCTTCCCAGATAACGACATCAAATACCCCTCTAGCCAGCAAGCATTTCGGGTCAGTATTACTAGCAGTGTGCGGAGAGATTTTGGGCAATGGACCTGACCCGCACACCTTAAAAGAGCTGAATGAGTACTCATTTGGATGTGTGTAGTAGCTGTGTCGGTGTGTCAGAGATGCGCGTGTGCGTGTCCGTTTGTCGTTCCCCCATCGATCTGGCGTGTGACTTGAGTGGCTGATTGGGTGCGTGTCCGATTGATTGGCTCGTGTGAGCGCTGTGGGTTGACTTGATATGTACTCATTTGCTTGCTGACCCGCCACGAAAGCGGAGCAAGTTGGCCGTGTGTACACAATACACCCGTGTCAGTACTTACGTGTTCTTCTGACTTACTGTGAAACCAGCTGATAGAAATAAACATCACTTTCTTACAAAAAGTCGCTAAAATGAACACAGCCTAATCATGCATCTACATCCAACTCACCTGGTTTATAAAACATGACAACATGGCTTGAGTTGGAACGTATTCTCACGCGGTAGGACAGTGCGTAAGCAGTGGAAACCACCATTGGTGGAATGTCCGAACCACAGTACTTTCCGATCACTGGGTAGAATCGGCTGGGCCCGTCGTAGAGTTCAAAGTATTCATCCGTACAAATGTCGTATTTAGATGGAGCTCGCAGCTGCGTTGAAATCAAAACAGTGCGAATCAAGCGGTTAGGGGAGCACAGAAACCATTTTTTTAGATTCTAGAATGCTTTGAAAAAAAACGAAGTATTTCCTATGCTGGTAATCAGGAAATGACACAGAGCAGGGTGCAAAAAACGAAGATCTGCCTCTGGCCGATGTAGGTGGTAGTTTTCGTCAGTTTCGTTGTCCATCTTGTTGTTGATGATGATGACGTGGAGGAAGTCACGAATTCCGGGAAACTGTCTAAAAGCCAAGTCGGGTGGACAAAAAATGAACAGGTTTGACTAGCTGAGGTTTTCTCACGTCCCTGATAAGCTCTGATCCTTGTTTTTCAAGAATACTTCCACCAAACTCTCCTAAAAATGTACACTTCAAAATCCCCGTAACTTGGACGTAAAATTCCACAAAAAATTATTGGTTTCTCAGATATTTTAACCATCAGAAGCCTTATAGAATACTAGATCGTGAGTCTGGATGAAAATCGAGAGGCAGTGCTCGGTTTTCTTGTTTTTTTTCACCAAAAGTTCCACAAAAAAAGTACCAGCTGAAAAATGAACTTGGTGCCTCTCTTCTACCTTAACAAAACTGTCGGTTGGCGACGCGTCGAATTGGCGTACCGTCATTTCAGGATGATAATGGTTCTCCAGAATCAATAAATACACCTGGCATACCAGTTGAATGTACCCCCAAACACTGGTCAAACCATTGGACGCCTGCGTATAGTAGGAATCCACGGACATCTTACGCGCAGGGGAACATGATAGTGCGCGCAAGTCCTTGAAAGAATATGATCGGTGGGGAAACGTGCAGCGCCATAAGCTAGCCCAAACATGAGGCGTAACGATATGCGTTGGCAGCAGTCACCTGGTTAGCACTGGGAGACGGTCGTTACTCCCTAACTCAACGTAACACGAATTTAGCGGGATAGGTGTGAACATTACACGGGCAAAATGACTTAGAAGTTTTCTATGACGAAGGCTATCAAACACCAAGAAGCATCAGTTCGCTACTGAACTATCACGAGTAATAATCTAATTTCAGTGCTTTAGGTAATCCTTGTAACTTGTGAATGAAGCCATCCCACTAGATGTTTACGACCTATTTGTCAGAGGTCGAGAAGCCAGTCGGATCACTTGATCATCTGAATTGCAGGACTGAAAGATGGTGACGCCATATCCTGTCTAGGTCTGAGTTGGTTGAAGTGCTGAGCACACATTAGGGGCAGCATCCGGTTACTGAATTTTGAGTACTAATGTGAATTGCCTGTAATTAGAAGGCAATTAGCAGGAAACTCATCCTTGTATCGTGATGTTCGCAAGACACAAACTTCTCGGACGAACTGACCAAAACCTCGCAAGAGACAAACTTCTCGGACGAACTGACCAAAACCAGGTCACCAAACTTGAATGGCCTGATCTTTTAGCACTTGTTCCCGAGGATGGTGTGACTTCCGTTCCACCTAGAAAGCCCATGAACGTCAATAAACGGACCCTTGTATGATATTTCTCAGATCCTGGTGTAACGGTGGATACTACTGACGAACCATGCGAGTAGTCTGTGGGTTGGTGTCCAGTCTTCGCCTCCATATCTGATGGAAAGTGAAGTTTACTACGGAACTTGTTGAGCCGCTTTGCAGTGTTCGTTTACTATTGCGTAATAGTCAATGAATATCCAGGAAAGCTCAAGAGAAAACGTGAGAATGTTGTTTTTAAATATCATGTGCATACTAGATGTTCACTTTGCTCTCTAATGACTTGTAACTGCTTAGTTCGTGTTTGTCAATAAATGACTTCCCAGTGAATGACGTTTACTCCTTTCTGACTGCCTACTCATACAAAAGTCGGTCTCAGAAGCAACAGAAAGACCTATTTAATGCACAAACTCAAATATTAAGCTTTTGGAGGTACCGAGTGTCTGTCACAAACTACTGTTTAGTTTTTGTCCAGCCTCACTGTCAACTTTGCCATTTGTCCGATAAGTTCAACTACGCAGGTGGTTGAAACTAAGGTCTGAGAAGCTTGGAACCTACGGACAGCATTCAGTTTCCGTAAATTAAGGGGCCTGTGCGTCCTTATGCCGACCTCTTTCAGTGAACTTATTGTTTCACATTTAGTGTATCCATAACATTTCGGTCGAAAATCAGTCGGTCGACCTCAGTACGAGATAGAGGTCAGCTTATGGATTATCATCTCTCTAGGCCAGTATTCTAAGACAGACAGCAAGACAGCAGTTTCTACACTAAACGAACTTGAAACGTTTCAAAATAGAATATCATCCGCTGGTCGTTTGGTTGAGTGATGGTTCCCGTCTTGATCTCACCAACTCCATGACCGTCATAGGGTTTCAACCTGATGATGCCTTCGGGATCTTCGTGAAGGGAGTGGTTCAGTTCCGCCATTAGAGTGACATCATCCGTGAAACCTGAAAAGCAAAAAACGACAACACATCAGCAATAGCCCGGATATATAGTAAAAACACTGGGAAACAAGGATTAAGCGGCTGGAAAACGATTATATAAAAATGTCTTCAAAGACTTGTCTTTCGTGCAAGGGATATCTTCATTTAGAAGGTCGGTCATCGTAAAAGAGATGAGTGAACCAAACTTTGACTGTTGATCACAATACTGTGGAACATGGATAGCTGTTTGGAAACTGGATACAATACCCGTCTAGAAGACATTATCACTGCGTGGTAAGGTGGATTTTTCGTCTCCTTCTGCCTTTCTGGACAAACGCCACTGGCTCTAAGTTGATTGGTTCGTTACAGGTGATTAAGCTGGAATCCAATTTATGATATGTTGACACTTTCTTGCAATGAATCGGCTGACCGGACAATTTTACTCCGGTGGTTTTGTTCCCTTGTTCTCATTGGTTCATTTTCCTGCTGCGTATCGACCTAGCTTCCTCTCACTTGCCTCATTGGTTTAACAACTTTGTGGTCTAGAATTTCCCTTCTTTGACCTGATTGGTTCATTCGCCAGCTTCCTTTCTCGGTTCCCCATGCTGTTCTAACTCATTTTATAGTTGATTTTTTCGTGAGGGTGACAGTCAAGGTCGATGTTGACATGCTCATCGACTAAGTCCTTCACGGGATACAATGTCCCGCGTCTTTTTGTCATTGCGTGAACAAATATCTGACCGTTACTCTGCTCTCTCCTCTTGAACTGAAACAAGTGGAGTCGGGTCGTGTCTTGTATAGCCACGCTTGTGTTAGTATATGTTGGTGGCCGGGTTTCCTCTAGACTGACTAAAATTGCATTTGGCGCAGTCGCTACAATGAAGCTTGGAAAATACGCTTGGTTTTTCTTCGTTTCATGCAGTCTACTTTATAGTTTCGACAGTGTTCTTCAACCTGGTTGCGGATTTACCTCTTTTCCATTGGTACGACCGTCTATGATTATTCAACCTCAGGGGACAATTTTAAAAACCTAACCCACATGTACTAACATGGCGGTAGATATCGCCTGTTCGATTAACTTGGTCGGAGAGTTTCGATAGGTTACTCAACAAAAAAACGACATTTTTGGACTCTTCACACTCTTTTCTTCAGCAAGAATGGAGTACTGTCCCCCCCCGTGCGAAAAACTCCAAGAAGACTTATGTGTCCAGGAGGCTGCTTTCCATTCCGACGTCCTCGAAGGTGGATTTCTAGGCCAAATTTGCAGCACTTTTCTAGATATCAGATTTTTTCCAAAGGGTAAACTCCAGAGAGAACTGGCTTATTTGCACAACACTACTGGTAACTCAGGCACTACCGCAACAACCTCGCACAAAATCAGTGGACGCTTTGTGACAGAGTTCGACTCGGTTTGGGCGAAATTCTCAGAAAAAATGTGTGCTACGCTTTCTACATAGACCGAAGGTGATGAAGCGGGCATGTATTACAAAGCAACTTACAACCGGTCAATGTCTTACAGGTTCCCGAAAACCATAGCTGTTCTTAAGTTAAAATGCGTCTTCTCAATCTTGCAGTTTTTGTTTCATTCTAGTTGAGTGCTACAAATAAGTCCCATGTGTAATGACATTAAGGACACTGGATCTCTTCATATATATATATATATATAATCGCCCACCTGCTCACAAAACGCCCACTTCAATTAATATTGTGAAAACTTCCAGATACCCAATATTAATCGATACGTTTATCCCAAGCTTGGTTGGTGTCACAAACCATCTTACTATCAGGTAATCAAAGGTGTACGTCTTGAAACAGTTGACATAGATCTTAAAATACGATTGATTGATAACGATATGTACAGGTCATTCTGCCACATTTCTGCTCTAAACCCGGTGGCTTTAGCCGATGTCGGACGTGTTCGTTTGAGTTCACCTTTCAGCGCAAGCCTATCGCATTATGTCCTTAAAATAACTGCACGATAAAAACGATCCGGAAAGATGAAATTTAATTTTTGAATGCATCACTTTTACTGGGTTTGTGGATATTATACTGGACCCACCTCATAGTATTTGAATGAAAGTCGGAGCATGCCTATTGTAACTCAGCAAACAGCAACAACAGCTGAGAAAGAACGTAATACGTTGCAACGCAATGGACATCTTGCAAGCAGACACCAGAAATTTGTAAGCAAACCGTTGGAAAATGAATATCGAATATCTTTCGAAATATTACCGTCAAAAGCTTACGTGTATAGCGGGCAACGAAACCCGTCCCCGTCGCCAGTGTGCTGGTCTTCAGAAATACGGTTGTTTGTTGGAATCTGCCAATTATAGGCTCATAGCTTTTTTCATATCCACATAGTGTAGCCATTTGGACTGTTTTATTTTCGATTTTCCTACCGGTCACCCATATGACTGCATCTTTGCAATTCGGTATCCTGCGTCCGGAGATCTAGAGAAGGTCAGATTGGAACATGGTTCAGTGGAAATTACATGATTAAACGGAGATCTCTTCATTCATAGTCTGAATTTTATTTTAGATGAACTGTTTTAGGAAAACAGTTGTAGGCGTAGAAGTTTCTGATATTAGGGTAAATTTGACGGAAATGTGATACATTGATTAAGGTACTTAGTTTGGAGGTTCATGTTTACCATTAACAATTCACGTCGAGGTTCAGACGCATCGACCAGCCTCAGATCCGAGTGCACACCAAGGTTCGTCAGAAAATCGATCACTCATAGTCGGCGGACCCTGATGGACGTTCCTCGACCAAGGAACTTCCATCTTGCATCTTAAAGTTAGCATGATTAGTTATTCTAAACCGGCATCTGTTAAATGATTGATTTATTTCAAAGATGTTCCAGGGAGTTTTGAAACCAACATGTCAACACTTAACCATCCAGCCGCGAGTGGCTGTTCACTGCTGTGGTTACCTTGTGCGAACTCGCTCACACGAAATAGGCAAACGGACTACCAGGTGACTTTGTCTGGTACAATTAGTGTGACAACAACGTTGAAAATGCAATAGGAAATGTTGCCACCAAAGTTTGAAGACCACGGATTTGTAATGAAACATCATACGCATTCAGCAATTGCTTCCAAGAAATCAGTCACATCAACTGGTGTCTCCTTGAGTAGGTTGATTGGATTCCTACCTGGAATAACAACTGGATACACAAGGGACGCTAACTTGAGCTAAAAGTGATTACTGGTATCCAGAATTAGACTGAGAAGCACTAGCTAACTACTCTTGTAGTACTAAACACCAACTAAACGGTTACAAACCATTGGACAAGTAAAAGTAAACATCTCATATGCACCTTATTTTTAAAAACTGAACATCCTCACGCGTCTTCTTGAACCTTCGTGGATATTCATTGACTATCACACAATTGTAAACGAACGCTACAAAGCAGTTCCACAGATTTCGCAATAAACCCCATGGGGTGAACCTTCCATTAGACGCGAGGCGGAATTACGAGAAAACCCCATACTACTCGCATACCCCATCAGTAGTCCGCCGTTACACTGTGATACCTTATAGAATTTACACATGCAACTAAAACGTATGACGTTTACGTGTCCTCCGTCAGTGTTCATAGCCACTGTTGCGTTAAACGCTGAGCATTCATGTATAAGTAAATATTTATCTGAAAATGAGATCAGGTTGGAGCCGTGAAGATGACTGATCACCCTGCTTCTCACCTAAAAGCATATGGAATTTCCAACATTTTCCGGTTATTCGCATGCCCAAAACTAATACACAAATAAGCTAAACCTCATAGCGGAATACACTACTCATAAGGTTGCTGAAAATTCTTCGACAGCCCACGACCGATTTCGCCCTTCTTGGGTCTGATCAGGTAGGCGCATTCCCTGAGTTTCCGTCAACATTATGTTCTACTTGAACCCAAATTGCACGAAATTAGGGAAGTGTACTCATTTGAACTCAAATTTGGTTTTCTGGGAGACTCCTCTGGAACCCAGCTTAATCTCTCGTTTATCATGTTTCTAAGCAATTCAATGTGCTGCACCAGGCCGCCTCATGGTTTAGTTGGTACGATATTTGAGATATCGCGATACTTGTGTAGATGTGATACACTACTCATAAGGTTGCTGAAAATTCCTACAAACATCATAAACGAGCGATTCAGCTGGGTTTCAGATGAGTCTCTCCTAAAACCAAATTTGTTTGCAAATGAATGTATTTCGCTAAATCTGATAACGTTTTTTTCAACAAACCAAATTTATCGTGTAGAAACGACTTGTCATTCTGAGTTTACTGACAGTGCTCTCCCCTATTCCATCCCTCATGATTTTACGGAGTATTTTGTTGCAGTATGGCAAGTGTAAAAACCGTGGAACCAGTTATTTGAACCGCGGTGCGAGTGCTGAGATCATCCACAACCTCCACACTGGTGGCTGTACATTAGGTTTGAGAAAACGCAGGCACACTCACGTTGATACGAATGAATTCAATAGCGATAACCTCGTCTCCCTGTGCTTCCACAGTCCACTGACATGAAATGTTCTTTGGAAGCACAAAAGAGTAGTGTGGCGATGCGAAGAATCCCCAGTCGTTGGAAAGCCGGCGTCCACAGGTATCTTGGAGTAAAGAGGCAAAAACCTATCACATTAGCTGTTGTAGCGAAACACTTTGGATACTAGAGGATCGTCTATTCTGGCGAAAATTTTCTCCTCCCTTGGATTGCGGTACTGACATTTTATTGACTTGCAAACTACTTATATCAAATAAAGTAGAGTTCAGTGTGTCTGTTTTTCTGGGTGCAGTCCAAGCAAGAAAATTAAAGAAGAACAAGTACTTCCACGGATGAACGAAGCTTTGGCAGCTTGGACCACTGCGCTTCTGTGCACGGTTTGTAAGTTGAGTGAACTGTCACTAAGCCGAGGGCAGTTCGGTCAAACAATCGAGAGATTCAGTTGAGTATCCCGTAAAAAACAAATTGATTTGCAAATCAGTGTATTTGTCGAAATCAGTCCAAATGGGGTTTAAGTAGTCCATAAAATTGACGAAAACTAGGGAACTGCGCCTACCCGATGAGCACCAAGGAGGGTGAAACCGGTCGTTGACTGTCGAGGAATTTTCAGCAACCTTGTGAGTAGTAATAAGTTTGGTCCGGTAGTTACGAAATGGTCTACGAACTGACCTATGAACCGGTCTTCATATGCTAGTTTACGTACTTCACTATGGGACAGTGCCTGTAGCAAGTTGTCATTTCAAGTGCTATCTATTCTGATGGGCTTCAGTAATCCCAGTACTAGGTTTATCATACACCCTATCCCATCCTATATGTTGGCGGCTACCGAGCTGTGAGCATTGTTTCCCAATCCAAGACAAAACAACGCGGTCAAAGCAGCTGCGTCTTGTCTTGCTTCCACATTTGCGTCGACATTTGACTGAGGCAAACGCGGTGCTGACTGCACAGTTCATTTAAAAACTATCGGATAGATTGTCGAAATCCCGCCTCTGTAATCGCAAATTTGCTAGGAAGGACAAGCGCGCTGTTTAGGTTATCGGACCGCTGGGTTCGACGGTTTCTTGCCTACGCAATTGTTAGACCCACCATCTTGCATGTCATGCACCAGTGGTTATACCATTACGGTGACAACATAGATGCTGACCAGTGCGAGGTAGAGGGCATCGGCAGAGCCCAGCGATGGAAGCGACGGCAGTGAGACCAAATGTGCCTTGAGGACTACATTGGCAAAACTATTGGGACCACCCCGGCAGGTTCTTCTCATATATATCTTAACCAGAACCAGGTGTCCAGGAATTTGTCCGTAAATGTTATTCGTTAGACTACTATAAGCTTTGGAGGGAAATGGAAGTTTTTTGTCATGGTATACCATTAACTTTACTCGTTTATTATGTTATACTAGTATATACCAGTATACATTTAGTATATATATATATATACATCTGTTAGTATATACTACCCCCATTTACTGTAGCACTGAGATTTTGAGCTCTGATTATTCAGCTTCTGAGTAAAGCTCAGTAACAAGCCATTTCGTTCTCAACCAGTCTGTGTGCTATTTTGATGTCTTGAAGTGCGCAAAACGAGGGTTGCAGTAAGAATGAGGTGACAGCCTGGGCACACACGCCACCCGATATCATTAGGTTCAATAGTATATCCATTCTATATCATCTAAAAGTCCGCGTGGCCGTGTTGCAAATTTCCATCCCTACGATGGCACATATTATTGATCAGAAGAGCGATTTAGGACCGTTCGAGAGAAAGAGAGGAGAGTAGACCATGATTTATGGTGCCAACTGGCTGATAGTCTAAAAGGAAATAAGTACGTGTTTGACAAGGCGTATCCCACAAAAACCAGCGAAATACGTGAACGACAGGAATATTCCAGCTAAAATGAGGGGCAGTGCCATAAACACGACTTAACTTGATGATAAATCCCTACCGCAAGAATGTCTTACGTAATCAGCAATCATTTTTGACATATATTCGACAATGATCATGCCTACTGTTTGAACTAAACTACCTTGATGTTGGCCAAACTGGTAGTGTATGCGCTAGCTTTCAGAAAACTTTTGTGTGAGATACGAAACAGAACACTATCACTGAGTATACAGACCGGTCACCAAATCTTTCTGAAACGAACTTTTATCGTATCGTTTTGTGACCGATACTCCAATGAGACTGCGGATAGCATAGGTCGTTTAACCTGTAAACTCTAACCCAAACGGTCAGAACAAGAAAGAATTGCCCAAATAGCTCATAAGAAAAACCCTAGAGATTCAGACTGTTGCATTCCACTCCACGACTACCCTCAGTCGATAAACTTCCGTACGAAGATAATACTTGTAAAATTATTCGATTAGTTCCAGATGGATAAGGGGATCTATCAGGAAGGTCAGATTCCTGAAAGCAACCACTGAATGCCCGAAGTCTACTGAGACCCTCAGCTCTGCTAGATGTTGACCAGACAGACAACGCCCCCCAATATACAGCGCCTCACAGCTTTCTATCAAACCCAGACAGCGCGTGTCAGCGCTGCTCAAGGTCAGACAACGCCCCCGCAGTATGCAGCGCGTCGCAGCCTGGTACCAAGGCCAGACCGCGTGCGTCAGCATTGGACCAAGTTAGACAGTGTCCCACCAATGACTAGCTTGAGTTGTATTCTCGCACTCGCACGTACTCACGCTCCCGCACTCGCTTGTTCGGAATATAGCTGTTCCCTTCTGTGAGTCTTTTTTCTTGGCATTAGGCACTGGAGCGGGTCAGCAATCAGATACAGCAGATTGGCGAATCAGCAGACATAACAGGATCTCATAAATTGCAATTTCGGAGATTTTCACTAGTTTGTACAGTTCACTGCCTGATTGATTTGGGTGTCACCCGCTTTAGGAAATAACGGTTAACTTTGATCGGTGCCGAATTGTTTAACCCTGTATCGTGTTTACATCTGAGATGCCATGGTCTTTCGTGTTGTGGATTTTTACTGTCTTCAGAATGCGAAGTGCTGCTATCCTAGTTGAGCGTTAATGGTATCTCTACTTAAATGGCTTCTCAAGTGGCAAGTATATGCCGAGCAAACAAAGAAGTGAAAAAGGTAACTTTCACCCAAAATAAACTGAGAAACTGTTGAGGTTTTGAGGCGAGGACTACTGTTCACGTCACCGAGACTGATAGCTGAGGCGGTAGAAATCGCCAAGCATCCCAGTGTTAACAGAATAGAAGGCGTGGAACTGGCAAACGTGTGGAGAACGGTTTTGGATCAGTCGAGCTGGCACGTGTTGGTATGCCATTATCAGACGGAGGACTAGTCATCGTTTGAATTCCACTTAATCTTCCTCACTTCCCCTCCTCCCAACTAAGTTGTCACAACACTCACAAGCCCACGAAGACCAACGAAAATCTACCAGTGACATCCGCGGTGAATCATCAACTGAAGCATACTGAAGTGGAAGATTAAGGAACAAGAATCGATCGGAACTAATTTGAAACTCATCCAAGCCATCAGTGCAAGATTTTGGCAACCAAAATAACCGAGAAGAGTCGTTGATTGACACTCAACGCTGATCTAGTGTTATAATCTGTAGAGGCCTTACTGATTGGTTCTGCGTCTGGCTTAAAACCTGCCAGTTTGGCGACCTGCTCACTTGGCCTGATAAAGCTTTCGTGGAAGAAGCGAAACGATGCCTAATTAAAAACTACCGATTGTTTACCGAACCATTCTGAAAGGATGACTTCCCAATCGGTTCCAAACTTTTTCCAATTGATTGAAAACTCACATTCCTCCCAGATTAATAAGTGTGAATTTATTCTGAACTACTCACGAGTAGTATAAAAATGAGCAAATTGGCGATGCACCATTGTTTTCTGCAGCTTGCGACGAGATTGCGTCTAAGGTTTGTAACATCCTACTTATCACTAGTTCAGCCTGCCTTTTGTGAGTAGTATAAGCACCAGAGGGAGGTAATATGAAAAAGTAATGTGGAAGTTGACCACCGATCAACTTACCTGCACTGTAGTGTGCCAAAAAGCCTCTTCCCCTGAATATGGACTTCGTGTACGCGGTAAAGTGCAGATTCGGGCCGCTCGTTATGATTGGAAGCGGAACTGTTTTACCGCAGAATCTACCGATTCGCCGCTCGCTAACTTCGAAGTCATCGTAGATATCGATCCCTTCTTCTGTGCACTCACCCTTCCATTTGTGTGCGACCTTCCGGGGAAAATAAAGAATATTTGTGGCATAGTATAAAATGTTTAATTGCGCACACTTTTGTTGTGATGATGCCTCTCTTAACCGACTAATCTGTCGTGCTCGCTAACAAGTGCACCCGAGCTGCGGTATTTTAGAAGGTGACACAAGGTAGTCTTGCACCACGTCTCGGATTTATTTCGTATTTCATCAGGTGCGTACCACAGTCTAACGGCTATACCAACTTGTTCATTAAAACTAATACGGTCTCCAAACTTGGCATTTTCATTAGCCTACCGTCCAAATGGGATGACCTCCGCGAGCTAATGCACATTCGTCTGACAGTTGCGGCGCAGAGGATCCACTGCTCAACCAGACCTGTCTTGTCCACAGGGCAAATCGTGTTTCATTGATACCAGTCAAATTTTCGTTACCTTCGTCCGCCAACATCATCTGTTGTTCCACAAGTGGGTGGATGGTCATCTACCTAGGTAGAACGAAACGGCAACCATGGTGTAGGAGCACGTGCCGCACATAGTTGGACCAATCAGACACACTGACAAAGCACTATCATCAGCTACTTGTCATCCGATTGACAGCAACCGCCGCACTGACCCAGCGATTACACTTGATATCAAGCACAGCAACAACACACAGCGAATTTCTGAAATTTGTCGAAGGCAGTCGTGTTGGCAAATGAGAGCACATAAACCTCTTTCCCTTGTTTCGGCACTACCGTGTGGAGCTGATCTTCTCTTGTCACTATGTTTATGAATTGCATTTGGTCACGGGTTTTTTTAGAATTCACGCCCACATCACCTCCTATTGGACAGTCTTCCTCCTGCCCAGGCACAAGTATTCCCGTAAGTCCACACACCAAAGGGAAGCATTGGACTGGAGTTTCGCTCCCATTACAGCCCATCAACAGTGCATATCCGAAGCCCGCGCCGAAATTTGAACTCCGAACATCTGACATGCAAGGCGAGCGTGTTACCACGACTCCACCAGGGCACGCTGCACGCATCTGGAATTTCCGTCCGAAAATCCGGAACATCGCTTTTCTGTTCAGTCTTCAAACTTTAAAAAGCCCAAAGAAAATGGTAAATAAAGCATCAAGAAGAACAGGAAAAACGATATTCAAACAAACCATCTCAGCAAGAAATGAGAATGCTTTCAACTCAGTTGAATGATATCGCAAGGTCTCATTCAATGTTCACTCCATCCGAACATAACCATCTTAATTCCATTGCGTGGCTGAACAGTAATCAGTTTAGATTGCATTATTTATTGGGAAATTTACATAAGATTTTTTAACTGTCTGGCAGGAGATTTCAAGGCATCGGATTGGGAATACATCTGGGAATTGAACCCCGCTATGCCGTATCTTCCTTGCTGGGGATCGTCAGGAATGTGCTTCTCAAAAATCTCTCAGGGGAATCTGTACTCGCGACCGCATGGTTCCTAGTTTCAAAAATAACCAGTACGATTGATATTTCATCCTTCAGGTGAATTTTGTTTATGGTGAAATACCAAAAGATTCTGCTTGACTGTTTCAATTTTGTGGGTGGTCTGTACTTTACGAACCTCCAGGTAGATTCGAGGTGACTTTCATTCAATTGGTAGTTGAAGAAACTGAGGCGTGGCCAGGTGCGGTGAGTTCACCACACTGGTGACCATCGTTCCTGTTTGAACGATATAGGTTTTAACCGCTATTCATATGGTCGTGGGTTCGAACTTTGGCAAGAAATCATGAGATTCTGTTCTAAAATGGATCAAGCAGCCGGATAGTGCCTTTCGACTTTTCAACAAGGGTTTGCTTCACTTACACGATAAAATCGCCACCAAAACATTTTAAAACCTCCTCCTCCTATCATGGTGTACCTTCCGTCACAGGCAGATACTTAACAGTATGATTACCATGCTCTTAGAAAATATGTGGTTTCAATATTCCTGAGACTCAGGACCGTTGACAGCCGGCAGCTACACCACCAATTGGAAAAGGCGAATCCCCACTCCCGAACCCCAAAGTAGTCGTGGGCCAAGTACGGCAGCATAGTTGCTTTCAATTAGCGTAGCTTGACAGCCATAACAAGACATTAGTGGTAAACACGCTCTAGGACAATGTTGACATGCGGATTTTCCGATAAATGTTTACTTTCATAAAATGTATATCAATCACGCTCACAATGGCTCAGTGAGGGAGACTCTTATTACAGTAACACTCAAGAAACTGATTGGTAAGGCGATTTCAAACGCGCTTCAAACAACAAGAGATCCGAACGTCTGACGTAAAATCATGAAAATCTTTTCAAACAAGACCTGTCGTGTCACAATGTAATTTGACTGACTAATCCACAGAGTTATAAATAGACAAGCAAGTGTTGTAGGGTGCTGAGAGTCCAGAACATATAAAAATCCTTACTTCTAAGACGTGATACACCATTCATAAGGTTGCTGAAAATTCTCCGACAGCCCACGACCGGTTTCACCCTTCTTGGGGCTCATCAGGTAGGCGCAGTCCCCGAGTTTCCATCAACCTTATGTTCTAATTCTTGTTAGGGCGAGATGATCGTTCGTCCATCTATTGTTCGTGTGTACCGAGGTGGAATGCGATGATGAACAACGCGTAAAGCTCAGGCTGCATCGCCTCACACAAAATTTGGAGAAGATTTGCTTTGTTAATTGGTGGAATTTATCACGAAGGACAGATTCCTGAAAGTAACCACTGAATGCCCGAAATCTACTGAGAACCTCAGCTTTACTAGATGCTGACTAGACAGACAACGCCCCCTCAATATGCAGCGCGTGACAGCCTCGTGTCAAAGCCACACAGCAGAAGACAGCGTTGGACCAAGGTCAGACAGTCCCTCCAATAAATAGCTTGAGGCCGTTGTATTTTCGCACTCGCTTGTTTGGAATAAAGCTGTTGTCTTCCTGTCGGCGAGTCTTTTCCTGGCTCTAGGCACTGGAGCGCGAACAGCAGTCAGATATAACAGAATTCAGCTGCGAAAATTCATTCCCCGATAGTTCAGACAAGTCGTCAAGCATACAAGAGAACAAAATCACTGGCAAATTCGTAAACATTTTGGCCAACTACAACCTGTGCTCCTTCTATGTACGGCACCACCCCTAAGTCCGTTGGAAAGTCTTCGGCAGCTCAGCTCACAAAAGCAAATTAAATTGAAACATCCTTTCTTCGATTTTTTAAAATCTTCATCCTACACATGTTGTATTTCAACGCCAAGTTGCAGTTATGTGGTATCGATGCAGTACATTCATCTGAAGAGTAGCATAACACCGAGAGTGGGCTCAATTTCATTCGAGTCCCAACAACTGCATTTTCAGATGGGTGTTTATCGCCATACTCATTCAATGTTGTATTCAAATGAGTTTGATGGAGCTAAACTGAAACGATGATCTTAAAGAGAGGCCAGTTTGATCATGAGATAGCCAGAGTTTTGATAAACCTTATGAGTAGTATTGGGAGAAGTTCTTTGAGAATTTGAACATCACTCCAAACAAAGCATCGAACGTCCTCCGTGAAATATACTCAGTTGAATTCAGTTGAATTTTCTCCGAGTCTCCTGTTATTTGTGTTTGATTTCTACTCAAGTGTGAAGATGACTTTTTTTTGGAAATCATCCCTCTAGAGCATATTGCAGTGACCCTAAAAAAGAGGCGTATCTGTTGCTATTCAAGGACAACTGATTGATTAGTTAATTGTTTGGCTATTCACTACTATCTAAAGGGCACAGTAACTGCGGGCATCTCTCTTGTCAATCATCGTCACTTTGGTGTACTTGAGGGAATTGCGAAATCTCACTGCGCCCTGAGGAAACCAAAGGAGCACGTTAGATCATGAATTTACACGTTAAACTGACCAGAGATTCAACAGGATTTCCTCCTGGTGGTGAAGGCCAATCTATGCTGTACAGCTAGTTCATCTTCATTGGGAAATATGAGCCCTGGAAACCTGAGGAAACTCTGGAGAGTTTCAAACCCACAACCTTCTAGTCAGTGGTTGAACACCTAACCGTTTGGCCACGAGTGACTCATCACTTAGACAGATTATAGCACTCCTCGTCCTTCGATCACATCACGTGGACACGCATTGACTGGTTCCTCGAGTGACAACTATTCAGAGAGAAGTTGCACAATCCAATGAAATTATCCTCCCTCTGAGCTGCTTCTTGTTTCATGGCTAGAGATTATCAATCTCCGCGTGTGTGCCAGTGCCTTCCATCCTTAAAGTGTTACGTCAACATCATGGGGTTCACACACACTCGGTCCCCATGAGAACGAACGTGGTATGCTGACCACGAACATGCCCACGTTGTTAGCGAAATACACTCATTTGCAAACAAATTTGGTTTTGCGAGAGACTCACGTGGAACCCAGCTGAATCTCTCGTTTGTGATGTTTCACGAATTCAGCAACTTCATGAGTAGTGCATTACGAATAGGCCCACGTTGTTTTTCCAGACAGATCGGGCAGATTGGATATCGCACTTTTTCAAAATAGATACACAAAGTACCCAAGCATTCCTCGGACAAATCATACAACACTGTAGTTGTACTAGCGAGCATATCGTTTTCTAAGTGTTTGCAGAATAGACGGCGTACAAGCGGTAAACTTGAAACACGAAACTCACGTTAAATGCCTTAAATCCAAGGAGTACACGATTATCTGTCCGCAGTCTAACTGTGACCCGAAAAACAGTGTTATCCAGGTCATATTTTGGATAGCCAGGAGATTGGATATATCCCTCCGGTTCTTCGAACAGGCAGTCAAAAAGGCTCCCTAAAAATTGTGAAAAACACAACAACAAGCGTTGAGGTATCCGAGTGCTTGCCGGTGAAACTTATCACCCTTGAATTAGTGATTCGATGCAGTGATGTGACACGTAAAAAACCTGTAGGTCTCTGCCAAGGAAATTTCGCCATGTAAGGAAAGCAAAGCTGGGCGGAAAAGCCGAGAAGGAATCATCAGCAGTGCACATCTCAGAAAAATCCCAGGAGTCTCGAATAAATGACCTCTCTGCTGGTGGTTTGAAGATTCAACCGTCCGTAGTTAAACAGGAGATAGCCAGAAGATCGTGGTTTCGAAACACCCTAAAAATTCGTGAGATGCGCATTGCTGATGATTCCCAACACAGACGGACCAGCTGTACGGTGCTTCTCGACCTTTCAGCACACACTACCAACACGTGGCTACTGGTTAAACAAACGTGGCTTCCAGCATTTTCAAGGTGTCACCTGGTTCGACTCAATCATGTTGTGTTTGCTTTTTGGTTCTTTTAGGAGCGATCAACATTTATTTGCCGACATTTTGCAGCAAACGGTGTAGGAAAAAGGCAGTGAGAGGAACAGTGTTGTTTTTGGAGAATTCGCTTGTGCAATTTCGTCCCTCATAATATATTCGAAATGTGGTAGGATGAAACAAATTACAGGGAAGGTTTGCTTATCCTATGCGAAGCTGTAATACACCGTGACCATTCGGGTGAACCATGGGAGCTAGAGGCTGACCAGCAGGACTTTCTGAGCGCAGAAAACGGGATTTAACCTATTACTCGGGTCTGCATCAAGGGAATATAGTCTACGTGAATGGCTGCTTTGTTATATGCCTCATTAAAAAAAAATTAGACCCCCGAATCGTGACTGAGCAAGGTGAGTTCAGAGGTAGACGGATGTTGTCAAACTTCTTCCATGTAGTATATAATACGAGTAATACATATATATTCGGTTGCATCTGAAGGAGATATTTGTAGCTCCGTCTTCAGTGCTGGCCATCGATGTGTCCACTGAGCTGGGTAGTTTGTCCGGGGCGCTCCATTACCAGTTGGATTGACATTGTCAGTTTCAATCGCAACCTACCAGCGGTCTCTTTTCGACTTTCATTGATCTGTTCGTAGGCCAAATGCTCAGCTGGGCAAACACGCGGGCGTATGTTTCTTTAGACAGCTAGTCTGAAGACACAGTTCTCATGGTCCGATCATCCCGTGGCAACATCCAACCCGTCCCGGTATGGTTGGATCCTTCCAATCACCCTCTAATCAGGAAAGCTCTTTACAATGATCAACTCCAAATGTTCTGACACTGAACCAGTCTTTGGTCAAACACCCTAGGCCCTCCCCGACCCAGAGGGTCAGTGGTTGTGGTTAGGCGTTTCAGACGAACTCAGTCTCTTTCAGTTCTCTCCTGGACAATCTATTACACTGGACTGTTGCTCCACGATAGCTCATATAAGCTTGCCCCAAGGTGTTGCCATCCATCTAGGCACAGTCTAGTTCTGTGATGCACCTCTTAGCCCGTGGATCCCGACGGTTTGGGATGACATCTCAGAACAATGTCCTGGAATAGTCTGCCAGGCCACCGTATTGTGATTTAGATGACATCGACTTTGTGGAGCAGTATGCGGTCACATAACAAACCGTAAAGTCACTCACTAAACACCTGGCCACAGGTCAGAACATACCAGCATACAGGTATTGAAACAGAGGTCGTGTGTAATAAATCAAATAGAAACCACACCGAAAGGAATAATAACGACAAACGATATGATATTCTGTAGTCACACATACAGTTGGCCAATATATTCAGTCAGCAATCAGCCAATCAGGAAAAATTACACCTCATCCAACACAGTAACTCACAACACGGCCGTGGATAAACAATTTTCGGAGCTGCAACTCGAAACAGTATGAGAAGCAAACAAATTGTGAACATTTCCGTGACTTCGCCGCCTAGGCAGCGATTCGACGTGATATTATATAGCTGGCGCTAAATTGAAGACAGGCATCAGAATGTGTGCGTGCCAGATCGAAGCATTCTCAATTTGTGTTCACATTTAGCTACGTGAAAAGCTGCGGAAAATGCAGTTTGAAACCTGATTTTTTTCGATACTGTAACTAGAAACGCTGCAGCTTTTTATGGAGTTGGTCATCCGTTCTAAGTGGCGCATGTCTTACTACTCACAGCCAAAATTCATGTCTCAAGACAAATTTGTGCGACTGCCCTTCCTTAAAGCATGACTCCGGTAACTTTTATCGTATACCGCATACAGTTGGCCCTGAAACCGTTTGGCATTTTGTGCTATGTAGAGACCTTTTGCTACCCTGTCACGTTAAACACCTTGTCTTGAAATACATCACAATACGTATATCATCGGTTCAACCGGGGCCATCGTGCACTTTTCCTTTGTCCGCTATATGCGCTATTACTCTTGCGGTATGAAGCGAAAACGCAACCGCATATTACTGTGTTCCTTGTGGAGGAAATCGAACTGCTGTTGAAATCAATCGATGGGGATTGAGGGATTTTGTGTGTTAAGGTGGGTGACCAAATGTTAGGCCAATGGGGAAACGTACACGGATTTGGGTCCAGCCTAGGGTCTAGTTGCTCCGGTTCGGCTCACGTGAAGATCCCTCTTGACCTGGTGCCTTTTGTTCTGTCAATTGCATCGAGTCGAAGATGAACCATTCAGTTGTAACACACTATTTGTGTCTAACTGCCATGCACGAAGACTGAGATACTACCAGTTTTCCCAAACCTAGACAGGAGCAGCCGTGATGGACAGATCGGGTTCGAACCCCGAACTTTCCGGTCAGTAAGTTTGCGTTTTCATTGAAGGTAGAGTAAACAAATCTCCTATCTTCACGTATAGCTTGACTCTCGTTTTTTTCCGTATGCACACGGGCATTTAGCTTGCATTCTTGAGGATATCAGAGAACGAACTCCACAGTGGCCGTAGACCCGCATGACTACTTTATACTGACGCAATCCGATGAAGACTGACCACGGTGGACAGTGGTCAGGATGATTAGTTCTCATGAAGCACACTGTGTTGCTCCACCGTTTATTTGGATGGAAATCAATACTGTGTACTTCGAAATCCATGTGACCCTTTCTAAAATTTGCCGCGCCAGTTGCACTGCCTCGCGCTCAGCCCAACAGTGTTTATGGTAGCCACCGGCTTAGCTGTCCTCAGCCAGACCGAGAGCCAGAAGTTATGGGTTATGTATGTTCCTGGTATTGAAAATACCTCTGCCTTTCTCCTCGCCCGATCCAAGCGTTTCACCTGTTCATTGTTTTTACCCCTAATAAGCAACGGTGACGAAACGTTTACAAGGCAAGCGTGAATCTCAAAGTTGCCGGAAACGAAATGTATCACATCGTTCTAAGAGGGGACTCCCTTAATCCACGATATGGCAGTTTGCTTCAAGATAATGGAATCGAGGGATAACGGCATTTGATCAGCTGACCGCATTCTTAATCTCAGTTTGGATCAATACATGCAGTGAAGAGATGACCTGATAATTTTATTGATCGTAGCAACTGCCAAAAGTTGAAAAAAAAACAAAGTTAATCGGTTGGCTATTCACTATTTCTAAAATGTAGGCGTCCTTTTAATTTGCGACGCACGGCCTATGCCTGGAAATGTGACATGTTATTCTCATCTAGAAATTTGAGATGCTATGGTCTTAGTGAATCTCCAACGCTGCGTTCTCTAAGAAAAACAGCTTTTTTTTCTCCGTCAGAACTATTTCGACGTTTGAACTGGTGGGTGTTTGCTCACTCTGACATTCTACCAGTCAACTTTGAACAAGTCTGAGGGTTGGAGTAACGACGACGACGACCCATTTGTTGAAAAGAGCCCCGAAAGGAGATGTAAAAAGTCATAGGCTTCAACTGGTAAACGGCCTCCTCATTTCCCTTTGAAGAAGCAGTTTAGAGCATTACTTTTCGGAGGCTAAACGGACGTCAAATGAACAGGACGCTGGTTGAATCCAGAGTATCGGTACCATGCGCGTTTGCATTCGGTTGCGGAACACTAACTTTAGTCGAGTAATTGATTTACTTTGCTAAGATCATCCCACTGAGATGCAGGTAGTGGTTAACAGTGGATAAGAATGAACTAGGTTACAAAAACAAAACTTTACATGGAAGATGTCCTGGCGATACTCATGGTGGTCGTATCGTCACAGTGAACAAGCGAAGATACTTCGACAAAATATGGCTTGTGGTGGGGGGAGGTTTGATTACTTTCACTTCAGGTTTGTTCTGTAAGTAAAACCTTCCTGTGCTGAAAATATCAGAAGCACCATGCAGCTGGAGTGGGCATCCAACGAAACTCGGATAATTACGAACCCGCGACCTTCAGGTCAGTGGTCGACCGCCTGGCAAAGAGCGGCCAATCAGCGCTGCGATCAGTTCTCACTCAGACACTATAGAGCGCCACTCATCCGGCAATCATGAGATTCACATCACGTGGTCACAAGTGCTGATTGGCTCCTCGAGTGACGAATTCTTACATGGAATTTTTACTGAAAAAGAGTTTTGCGTGACAGAAATCCGAAGACACTGGAATCGTTCTCCCTTGTATGTACAAAGTAGTGTCCTAGTTAATTCCCAATGTGAGAGCCTTCAATCAGAAGGAGACCATCAGAACAAGCATAAACATTTTTTACATGATTTAGCGCAGAACGGTTAGGAGAAAGTGCATATTGTGGCGTAGTTTATTCTCATGCTTTCGAGGGCCTAAAATAACAAAAAATATTGTTTCTATAATTAGTAGCCTGGAGACATTCTTTCCACCAAAACTTCAAGGAATTGGAGTTCGCTGTCATCAGCCTTCAGGAAAGCACGCTCACTGGCATAGCAACAAGTTTGAAAACGTATGCAATCTTCTCACCTAAAAAAAGCAGCATCAGAGAACGCACACATGATGTAGCGGAAACATCCATGTAAATCCCATGGTATGAGTAAACTGCGTTGAAAGCGCCCCCATTAGTAACTATCTGTCGAAGGCTCTGAGTATCTCAAGTGCTTGGGTGGGGTCATATGTGTGATATGTAAAGAATTCGTCCTGTATGTGTACTCAGTGTAGGCTGAAAAGACGATAAGCAATTTGCAGCTGTTTCATTACCGTTGGGAATCGTTAGCAGTAGCATCTCATTGAACGCAGGTAATTTCAAACTCGTGGCCTTCTGGATCATACGCAATGTGATGAACCTACCGTTAGACACAATATAGCGTCTCTCAACCTTCAGTCATGAGATCCATATCAATGGTGGGTACTACTGATGAGGCATGCGAGTAGCATGTTTTCTCTTAGCTCTGCTTTGCGTCTACCGGAAAGTGGGATTTATTACGGAAATTGGTGGAATTGCTTTGTAGCATTCGTTTTTATTTGAGTGATAGTCGATGAATATTTAAGAAAGTTCAGGAAGACGCTTTCAAGAAGAAGATGGATATTCAGGTTTTAAAAACAAGATGCATATGAGGGTTTTGCTTTCCTGTCCAATAGACTGTAACTGTTCAGCTGGTGTTTTCTGGTAAACAACTCTGCAGCGAAGGGCTTCTTCCTTTCAAAGGTAGCACGTATTGGCTCGCTCCTCGAGGGCCGACTTATCATATGGAAAATTCACTCAACATGGGTTAGCTACTTAACTTAGAAGTTACATGTCTCGGACAGTTAGGGTTACCGATTAAATATGACTGGGTCAAAGCATGAAAAATGCAAAAACGCCCCCGAAGTGGCTACTTGAATTAATGACACCGTGATTGGATCACAGGTGACCTGTTGTGGTTGGGCACATGAGGTTCATAGATAGCCTTTTGGAATTGGTTGATTTATAAAATTTTCTAACATATCTCGCTGGTTTGTGAATACAACTTGATGGGCAGGTCAATAAAGCAAACGAAAATCGATATTGATTGTTTCATTTATGAAAATATAGTGCAATATCTCGAATATCGTACCAACTGAAACGTGAGGCTGCCGTTGTGCAGCACATTCAGTTGAGGAAAAACATAAACGAGAGATTTAGTTGAATCTCTCGTGAAAACCCAGTTAATATGCAAATGAGTGCATTTGTCGAGATCTGTCCAATCCGGGTTCAAGTAGAACATAATGCTGATGGAACTTGGGGGACTGCACCTACCTAATGAGCCCCGAGAAGGGCAAACCGGTCGTGTGCTATCGAATACTTTCCAGCAAACTTATGAGAAGATGATTCCATACAATTGGTATTGTTTCGCTTAGTGTGTGAACAGGCTGCCTTGAGATTCCATTGAAAAGATATTCAATAACGTTTGCTTTGTTTGACAATCGGCTTGTCAAATGCGTCATTCGTTCCACGTCATCGGCTTATCACGCATATGCTGTTAAACCTTAAGCTGATTACAGCGCACAGCCAGTTGAATCAATACGTGGATGGCGGTATCTTCACTGGGTGCTAACTGGTCATTGTGCCGCTGCGGTGCAAATATCAAAACACGTGTGCAGCACTGAAGTTCAACGCTTCTCCCTTTTGTGGAAGCTCTTATTGGGTGCGGGGCATTTTCTTGGCCTTGCCGGGGTTTGAACTCCGAACACGTGATATGCGAGGCGAGCCTGTTGGAACTACTCGATCATCACATGCTGGATGCATCTGAATTTCCACGTCTGAACAGGCGAATGTGTTCCCGCTTGAGCGATGCGATTGGTCTGCCTAAAGCCTCGAGCGACGATCCAGAAACTGTCCTGGCTGTGCCGATCGATTTACCCACTTGGCAAGATAAAAATCGTTCAGCTTTAACGCTCTTCCCGTGCCTAACTGCCATGCCACCAGAAGAAAGCACGAGGGCTGAGATAGTACCAGGTTGCCCAAGCCTAGACAGGGGATGTAGGGAGGCATAGGTCGGGTTCGAAACACAGACCGTCCGATCAGTAAGTTCGCGCTCTAACCATTTGATCCATCTCGCCCCTGTCAGGGCCTCCAGTCGGGTAGCGCCACGAACACCTGCAACCTGCTGGACAATTTGTATTAGTTGTAAGTGGTTGCGGAATTCGTAGAAGCCCACTACCAGTTTCAGTTTGCTTGGGTCACATGATTTGGGTCTACTCAATGAAAGCTGACTTGAATAGCAATTCGATCAAGGTTTTACTTTAGTTTATTTCCGTGCGGATGATGGAATTGCTGCAGCGCGAAACTCGACGGAGTGATCAATAGCACTTGTTCGAATTCTGGGCGACACACAGGCTTGGACAATGCCCTGTTGCAAAGATATTCAACGAGGCAGATTCTTAGGATAATTTGCATACCTATACACTTGCATCAAGGAATGAAACTTCTCAAATCAGCCCACAAAGTAAAACAGTGATGTGAGCGGTTCACTTAACCACACAACCCCTTCCCATTCAACATCTGTCCCGCTTCCACTGTACATAAGGAAATATTTCCCAAGAACTGCCATTTAGAGATAACGATGCACAATCCACATGCTCTAGTCCATGCTCTAGTCCACATTAGTCCTCCCACGGAATCGCGAAGGTCACCGTCTACTGAAACGCTCACACCAGATCATTCTGACGTCCGCGTCCCTCCTCAGTCTATCTATGGTTGCACTGAAACAAATCAAAAGCGACTTCTACTCACAGGATGGCAGAACACATTCATTCCTCTCTGTTTCCACCATTCACTCAGCAACAATGCGGCGTCGTCGAACACCGCACATTTTTCAGTTGATCACAGCCTGTTGTTTGCATTTCGGGCAGGTAACCAAGCACCAGAACGTGGTCACCTGTGTTCGTCGATGCTGCTTAGGCTGAAGCAATCAGCTTTATGGTATTCCTGCCGAAATCAGCCGGGATCACCAGCATTACCTAGGACTTTTAATTATTTCAAGGCCTTTTGAAGCATAACTAATGCACTTTTTACTTGGGCTATTGAAGACGTTGAAATAAAGCGCGACATTTCACTGTCTTTGCCTTTTCAATAAAGAGGGAATCCTCATGCTGGATACATGAAAACCATGTTCCTCGTGGCCGAAGTTGGAATAGGACGGTTATTCCCATGACGGAAAAGGGTACTTCAACCTGCGTGTGTGTGTGTGTGACCGTTTTATTTCATGGATGACCACGTTAGCTCACCACGTCACCAGGTCTCAGCGCTTTGACTAATCGTGTGTAGGCTGACTGTTTCAGTTGCATCGACAAATAGTTACTAAGGCGAGGGCACGTTGTTTGGCTAAACGTTTACAAGGCACGCGTGATCAAATTACAAAAGGCTTGGCCGTGAACAACCTACTCGCGCATGAAATCGCTGACCGAAGGGCAACCCAATGATTGCTCGAAAATTGTCCGATGTTTCCAAGAGTTCCTGATGTGGCTAGTCCTCCGGGGACCCGATCAATTACACGTTGACCATATTGGATTCGTCAATTTCAGGATATACCAAACACGACGGGATGCGTTGTTGAAACCATGAAAATTGATGGTAGGCCAATACGTCGCAAATGACTGTCTTGCAGTCTCCAGGTAGCGTCACTTGTTTTTTTTCAGGATAAGCAACACCGCCGATAAGCAACACATGAAGGGCTGTGGAGAAAACATACAACGTTTCATGCGGAATCGAAGTGTGTGACAACTGCTCATCATGGCCACTTGAACTAACTGTCCGTTAAATTCTTTGGATATAACTTGACCTAAGCGTATGGTTTTGAATAAACCAGAGCCCAGAAAAGCCTGAGTTGACGTCAGTTCATGCCCAGTTGTGACTTTACTGGTGCGAATTGCCTGCTTCCTGGATGTTCTAACGAAATCTTCATTTGCATTCCATCAGATCGTTCGTCAGTGAACAACCATAAAGAAGTCCATGTGCTGAGAGATGCGAATTAAGCCGAAACTGTTAGCAGCTACTCAACTGTAATGCAGTAGTTAACATCAGGATTCGTTCCATCACAAACCAGACTGCTGGACATTTCGAGAAATGTGCTTTCTTGACGAGAGTGGGCGAGAACATTTATGAGCGGAAGGATTCGAAATGTTTCCATTATACCTGCGTTTACTTGCTGACAGACTGCAAAACAAATTCCTGAAATCTGTACAGAAGATGTGTTTACTGCAAGAACGGCGCAAAATTTAAACAGCCGGAAGTATATCGCTACTCAAGCAACGTGCACACAATTTAGATGCAACGTCGGCTGTGTGAGGGTTGTTTATAAACTAAACGACTAGACTCCATATTGCAAATGTTCGCAGCAATGCGACATAAATTCAGCATTTCAATTTGAGGATAAACATGCAGAAAAACCCACGCCTTCGTCCATCCAACTGATCTGGTCCCACATAAAATCAAGTGGACAGCGTAAACTGTTCATCTGTAACACTCTTTCGATGCCTAGCTGCCATGCCACCCGAGGGAACCACGAGGGCTGAGATACTGCCAGGTTGCCCAAGCCCAGACAGGGGAAGTCCAGATGCAGAGGCTGGGTTCGAACCACGGACCTTCCGGTCAGTAAATTCGCGCTCTAACCACTTAAACCATCTCGCCCCGATCAGCATAAATCGTATTGCAAGACGTGTAAAAATTTTAACTGGCAGGCCCACCGTGCATATGCTACTCAAAGATTGGGTCAGTAACTATCTGGTTGAAGGGGCAGTTCAAACATTACAAGGTCATGCCTGTACAAAACTTAATTGGACTGCGCATTATCTTCCGGTTTTTAGTAAACGTATCGTTTCTAGTGATTATTCACCCATTTAGTCTCTCTGATAGGCCTTCTAGTTCGGATTCAGTGGGACGCATGTCTTTACTCCAACCAGCCAGGAGCAGCGCAGACTTTTACAGTTCCTCCTCTCCAATGAGTTTGCAGGTTAAACCGCACCAAGGATAAAAAGTGTGAGCTATATTCACTCCCTTATTAGCGCCACTCAGTACAACGTGTTTCTTACCTTAAGGCAAACGAAAATGCGAGTTCTTATTACAGTCCTGGCACTAGCGGCTTCAAGCAGACAATTTTCTGTCTTCAAGGTTCCGTCTCAGCCACATAGAACAGCTTCACGAGAACAAAAATTTACCTTGATATATGTCTTTCCGTCTAAAATGTGTGCACGTTCACGAAGTTGAGACTTTGAGTACTTAGCTGTCATCAAAACCTGAGTGAGTACAAACCAACGCTCTCTCTATCAGATCCAAAGCAATTTCAAAATGTTCGGCTTGACGTGAGAAGCAACTGGTGTACGAATCAGGTCACTGTCACCAGGATCCCTCGAAGGCCACGGAGACTGAGCCCCGAAAATCGCCACTAATGTTTGGTTACTTGTTATAAACTCAGTAGTATATTGTTGGCCTTACATTTACTCAGGCCTTGGTGCTGAGCTAAACCACCTGCGTTCCTAACTGCCAGTGAAACGGCGGCCCTCATGTCCCATGAAAGGTGATGCTGGTAGGACACTACACATGAGCAGGCAGTCGCAGAGCTTTACCCGGTTGTAATATCATCTAGTGTACCTAGACAATTGATGATCCGGTGCACATCAACCGTTGAAACACCCAAGTGAGGGAGATAATGCGCAGTGCAAGGTATGCAGGGGGGAGTGTCCATCTCTTTAAAAAGAAGTTTAAGAAGAGATTGAAAACGTGTAATATGCATACTAATGATGTCTCGCTGCCTTCTGTATCGTCTTCTTGGGACATTTTAGCTAACAACAACCGGCCCGATTGTGGGGTACTGAGTTTTGTCAACTCACTGAAACTTGATCTCTCGATCAAGGTATATTTTACCTTTGATAAAGTTATCCGGTTAGGCTGGCTGCGCTGAGGTGTACAAAAGGATGTCATGGTGGAAAAATTACAAGAGAAGTTAGCAATAGCTTGTTATCTAGAAAATCGTGCAGCTAATAAATGATGACCCCCAAAAGCGTCGAATACATCCCTCCTCTCTGGTTTTCCCCCTTATCAGAGTAACTTGAGAGAGGTTTCTTGGTTAAATGGTGGCAGGGTTTTCTTTTGAAATTTGGTCTCGTCGGCTTCTAACACCTCTCTGTTCAATTAACTCAGTGGTATTCATTTCATTCGATAACAATCATCACCTCTCTCCAAAAACACCGTTGACGAAACAAATCGATTATCGTCTCTACTGCGGAAAGAACCGTCCGAAGGTTATGAAGACTAGGACCTTCTGTAAAATTCCCTGGACTTCCCTTCTGACTTGTCCGTTTATCCACTGTTCAGTTATTAAAAATGTGGTTCTTTCGGGGCTCTTTTTGGTATCGCGTCGAGAAAACATTCCGGGGTTCCCTCAGTTGGAGTCAGATTCAAAATTTGAAAGCCCAACCATAAATGGCCAGTACGGAGTGACACGGTGAATGGAAGCGCCGGATACGAGTAGTATGCGGATGAGTCACTGAAATCCACGGAAGCGCAACTGATGGAGAATAGGCTACCAAGACTACTTTATGAATCCCATGAAGGACTGAACCGTTAGTGAACTGGCCAGAGTCTTCGTCAGCCTCATGGGCAGTAAGTAATTAAAACGTGTTCTACTCCACATTAGACATAGCCTGGATAGAAACATCCGTACAGGCAATCACTCGACTGGAAAAATTTATCCTCTTGAATATTCCAACAAGCGAGCCATCAGTGAGAAGGAGACCATCACGAAAATCGTGAATTCCCTATCTGATATAACCGAATACGTTCAGTAGTCTCGGTGGTTCTCACGGCGGGATTAAACAATGTTTATTTTTTGCATACTCCCACACACGTATTTGCCATTTACAGTAATGAAACTATTTCGTTTCCACAATTAGTAGTCTGGATTCATTCCTTTCACCAAAACCTCGAGGACTGGGAGTTTGCGGAAGTTCTGTATCATGTTTGCTCTCGTCAGCATCCGCGAAAACACGTGCCCTGGCACAGAAGCAACTTTGAAACAGCTATGCGTCTAAGTATCATCTTTGGGATGGGCACGCATGCATTGGCGGAAACATCTGTGTACATCACTTTGTCCGAGTAAACTGGGTCAAATTACGTCACTGTCGGAGACTCCGATTATCTCAAACACTTCAATGGGGTCACAAGTGTGATCTGTGAAGGTGTGCTGCGAATAAAGTCAGCCTGAGCTGAAAAGTTTAGATGCGCTGTACAGAAGTTCCATCTTTGTTGGCAAACATCGGCAGTGCGTTTCTAATGGGAATTCTCGAGATCGCAAGCATCTGGTTAATAACGGAAACTACCCACCAGGTTGTTGATAACTCTTCAACAGCACACGACAGGTTTCGCTCTTCTTCGGTCTCATCAGGTAGGCGCAGTCCCCGAGTTTTCTTCAATCTTATGTTCTACTTGAACCCGAATTGTACAGATTTCGACAAATACCCTCATTTGCATATCACTTTTGCTATCATGAGAGACTCAAGTGAACTTCTCGTTTATGATGCTCTTCAACTGAATTGCTGTGGCCACCTGAAGGGCGTCCCAAGAAGGGCGAAACCGGTCGTAGGCTGTCGGAGAGTTTTCAGTAACCTTGTGAGTGGTTTGCTTTATGAAAATATACTGTGCTATCTCGAATATCGTACCAACTGAAACATAAGGCGGCCTGTTTGCAGAGCATTCAGTTGAAGAACATCATAAACGAGAGATTCACTGGAGGCTCCCGTGAAAGCCACATTGATTTGCGAATGAGTGTATTTGTCGATACCTAGTTAGTAGTTTGAACAGTTAAGCTTTCGGTCACGAACGGTCGATTATCAGATATAGCGTCACTTATCCGCGATCCACATCACGTGGGCACATGTGTTGAATGGCTCATCGAGTGATTACTTGTCAAATGGAAGCATCACTTATCCGGTTAATGTTATCCTTCCTCCAATCTACTTATCGTTTGTTGGTAGTATGTGGTGCTTTCAAAATGTAAATGGAGATTTCCCCTAAGTGAGACCAATCTACCTGAAGAGCTAAGAAACACTATGCAGCGTTTTATTTTTACGTTGATGATTCTCAGTGCAAATGAAACCGCTCCACAGGGCTCCTCGACTTTCCATCATAGACTAGATTGAAGTACACGACGGAAACTCTGCTAAAATTCTCAAATCTCACCACTCTACCGACACTTTGATTTGTAGTCATCTGGGGCCTGAATATCGATGTCTTGGTATCAGTGATCTTGTATCCGGAGTTGTTTCTTTTTCGAAAAATACATGTGATGAGTTTTGCTATTGTTTGTGATAAACTCCTAGTTGTTCTGAATGCACTTGACGCCGAGCCTGACGATGAACTGATACACTGCATGAGGTAGAGGTTAATTCACTCACTCACTCACTCACTCACTCACTCACTCACTCACTCACTCACTCACTCACTCACTCACTCACTCACTCACTCACTCACTCACTCACTCACTCACTCACTCACTCACTCACTCACTCACTCACTCACTCACTCACTCACTCACTCACTCACTCACTCACTCACTCACTCACTCACTCACTCACTCACTCACTCACTCACTCACTCACTCACTCACTCACTCACTCACTCACTCACTCACTCACTCACTCACTCACTCACTCACTCACTCACTCACTCACTCACTCACTCACTCACTCACTCACTCACTCACTCACTCACTCACTCACTCACTCACTCACTCACTCACTCACTCACTCACTCACTCACTCACTCACTCACTCACTCACTCACTCACTCACTCACTCACTCACTCACTCACTCACTCACTCACTCACTCACTCACTCACTCACTCACTCACTCACTCACTCACTCACTCACTCACTCACTCACTCACTCACTCACTCACTCACTCACTCACTCACTCACTCACTCACTCACTCACTCACTCACTCACCAAAGTAATTCTCTCCCTGGAAAAAACATAAGGCTCCAAGGCATCTGTTGAACTGGGGTCTGGAATCGCCAAAACGATTCCTTTTTTTGAAGGTATTTCATGAAGGACGGATTATTGTACTTAATTGTCTTCTTGAATACTTTTTACCTTCACCAAAGTCACTTGCGGGGGCACAATTTACGGGAAGGCATCCGGATATTTCGTATCACCTGGCTATCCGCAGACCTTGCCCTCAAATTTGCGTTGTCATTGGAGATTAATACCACTTGAAGGCCTACCAATGGTTGTAGAGTTCTCGGACATCCACGTAAGTTTATGGGCCTTACAATGTCTGTTTTAATGGTCGTATCATTCTGTGTTAAATGTGAGGTAGTGAGTCAACACGTGACCAGTTGGTGTGAACTGCTTCACTGAAGGATGAGCGGTGCCACATCCTGTAATCACACTGCTGATTCACCGCACGGGACCTAAAAGTTGACTTCCATCACGAGGCTGGAAGTTGCGTCTTTTAATCTCGAAGGCAGATCGTCAGAAGAGCATTGTTGCCGAGTTCCCATCAGACAGTTGTACACTTGATCTCAGCTTCTCAGTGTAGATCAGCTTCGCTTATAGCGTAAAGTCTGGTTTGTTTTTGAGCGCAGTGACTGAAATATTTTGGGCTCTGATTGTTCTCTTTCGGTTGTCATTGTCTAAAACAAACTGCGTGGCACTCGGTGCCTTCTCAACCTTGGAGCACCACAGGGGATTTTAGCGATTTTACCACGAGGGTAAATCGCCAAGCCATCTTTATTGACCGAGATTTTCGACAGAATTAGCACAACAGATCGATACTGTTCAGGACGGTGGCTTACTTGGCAAACTGCAAATTAAAAATCGGTGAAGATGACTGAGCTAATTATCTAGCTGAGGTATTTTACTTGTCAGAGATCCACAGTAGGTAATTGATTCGAACTGGAGTTTACTTCGGGTTTTGTTATCACTCACAAAACATCAGTGAAAATCAATTAATAATACAATTGTGGGGGTTCAAACCCATGCTCTCCAAGAAGTTTTCAAACTATCAACTTCTCCAAAATTTGGAGACAAGAATCACATCTCCATGCAACTAGCAGAGGATTGAACTTTTCCGACGAAGCACCGAACACCACGACAGTTGGTCTGTCAGGGAGATTTATGCTGAACGAATCATCTGGTTGGAGATGTGAAACAAACAGAACGAAGCGTTAAATTGGTGAGACTCGCTTAACCTGCGGTCCAAATTCTAGTGAAGTTCATGAGGTACCTCTAAAAGTCTCAAACATTCGTTCCTCCGGTTGCTACTTTGACCTAGTTTGGCATAGGCCAGCTTAAAAGATGGGTGACAGCTGTGTTTATCAACTAGTAACTGTTCAGTCCGAACATTCCTTAGTTCTCAGTGGAAAATCATCTTCCGGAAAAAACTTGAAACTATCAAGAAGCAACTGCTATTCATCTGAGAGGGTTCCATGCCTACTTTCGGTCTCCACAAAAAGACTGGCAGAAACGGGTACCCTAGCCAAGGGCGGTCGATTGTTCTGCAGACAAAAAGGTCTCGTTGAGAAACATTTGCTTTACTTCCATTAAAATAAAGAAACAGCATTTTTCGCCGCAGCTCTAGACGCCTAACTGGACGTTCTACAGTGCTTCATTCTGGGTGCTTCCACTCTTGATTGGTTAGGAAATGGTTTACTTCGTCCAGTGAAGCTTGCTTTTCGAAGCCAACTGTTATGTTGCTGGCCAAGACCAACAGCTACTCAGCTGGGGTGAGCAAGATACGGAGTCTCTTGGAAAGCACAATGAAAAGCCTCGAGTACTGCCGACGGATGTCAACTTAGGTTAAAAACCACGAACTCCGAGGTAATAGGTTGAGACAGCCAGAGTATTAGTCGACTTATTGTGGTTGCTACCATAACTCGCTCTTTATAATGTTCGATCACGTTCAAGGTCGACTCGAACTGGTCCTGATTTCCTTCTTTCCGAGTGTCACAACACTTCGAGTGCGTTTTCGGCAAATGCCTCGATTGCATAACTCTGCTCATCACGTGACCAAACACCAAGAAGGTGTTAAAAAGCCAGGTCTTCTAGCTGATAGCTTTGGTAGTGAACATATCTAGTGTCCTTTCAATATATCAATGAACCACGGCGAGTGTGAGCGTGCACGCCCAGCACTACACCTCCTCACTGCTATGGCGCCATCCCTAAAAGGGATACTACTCATTTCGCTCATTAGAAACGGTCAGTAGTATGCACAGTAGCACTCATCTGGTGAAAAGAAAGAGACCTTATACTGTCAAGTTATTTGTTAACAAACACGAACTAAGCATTTACAAGTCATTAGACAGGAAAGTAAACATCTCATTTGCACACAGTCTAAAAACTGCGCATTCTTACGCGTCCACATGAACTTTCCTGGATATTCATTGACTATTGCACAATAATAAACAAACATTTGAAAGATGAACCAGCAGGCAAGTTCTGATAGTGCCTGTCCAAGGCAACAGATAACGTAAGACACTTGTTCGATTGCTGGGGACGGTTCCGAAATCATTTCAGCCCAACTTCCAGTCCTGTTTAGGCCTTCTGAGCCTCGGAAAGGGCAAATCCGGAGGATTTAATTGATCAGATTGGCAGCTGCATGCCTTTCAGGTTGTCATAACTGTCAACTATACCGATATGGAAATACATGCATTTCTGACACTACCTGAGGGAGAAATATTCTGAGGGGCATATCATACGTAACTTGGTCCTCACAGCGGTTTACTCAAGTATACTATAGAAAAAAGAAGTACCTGTCCTTCCGGATTACTTACAGCCCTCCGTCCATCACAAACGATGATTGAAACACACCGTCCGTGACAGTGAGCCAGGCATTCCCTTAAGGATGAGTACATCCACGTGATCGGTTCCCATTCGGCCAGATTGATGTTCCATTCATTTACTATGGCAGTTTGCTTGCGGATGTGGCCATACAGACTGTGCCAAACACCACAGTGTCTGAGGACAGCCATCGTACGGAACCAAACCGCATAACGCAGGAATAATTTTCAACTGGCCACCTAGATAGTCTCTCGGAGGACTACAACCAAGGTTTGGGAGGTGAACGAACTAAGCTCTCATTGGGGTGCCTCACCCGATCAAGATGGCATCCACAGCAGTTTCAGACGCGGTGGTTGACAGATCGTTATTTTGCGCTAATACGCATCGTACTAGGAGTATAAATGTACGTTTTATGAGGCTGCCGATTCGAATAACAATAATTGTTATGTCTGTTCATCCGGTGATGTTGTTTGAAAATCTAGTAACCTACCTACCGGCCCACCCAGTCGCTCTTCAGCATCTCAGTGTGGAACGTAGAAGCAAGGATTAAAATCGTCTATGAAATCAAGCTGCCAACCAGCGCTCACGTGATTTTGTGAGGCTCATGTATGGTTTTCACCTCATATCTATGAACAGACTGAAACGGTTGTTGTTCCTGCCTGTTGAAACGCACCAACTTCGCCAGAATGAGTGGAAGACATTTCAAAGTCGAAAACAGTGTGCCACACATTCCAGTCGACTGTCACACTACCAACGTGTGACAACATGTGTGTAGGCATCAATCCAGCGCATCTTTGTATATTGTTAGAAGTCTGATAAATGATGGGTATGCCTGGAACTGTTGTAAGTGTCTTTTGATGTGATGACCTTAGGTTATTTGATACACTTAAAATATCTTCAGGCTAGAGAATTTCAACTGGACTGACAGTAACGCCTGTATAAACGTATACCAGTCTATACTGGTTTATACTCTCTAAACAACTAATATGATTCTCAGTAGCTCCGAAGACATGTTGCCCAGTCCGATTTCTTTGTTAGAGGCATTTGTCTCCAAACTGCGGATAAACCTACTTCTCACTACTGTTTACTTTGTTTTTGCTCGGGTGCATGTTAGTTAATCTCACACCATTTCTGGGGCCTTCCCTCTCTGGGCATTTGTTTGGGATCAAAGGGGAGATTTCTCTTGGGCGTACTGCATGAAAATCATCCGATCTGATGGGTCTCATGTCCAGATCTATGATATGTCATTTCAAGTAGGAAGAAATCCTTCTTGACGAGACAGACCTGTTCCAGCAAACCAAAGCTTGTCAGTTCGTTGTACGAGCGGGTGAACAGTGACTGAAATACGTAACGAGGCTCCTACTGAAAAAAGCGTTTGCCAATTGCACAAAAAAAGGCATCAGAACACGTGAAGTTCCAAAACACCAGTCCAAGGTGCTTGTGGGGTTTAGAGCTGGCTGTCAAAAGCCTGAAAACTTCTCAGATATTTGGTTCTACAAGTAAATTCAACCTGTGATGAAAGGCTGAGAAGCACTGTGTACATCTGTTTCATCCTTTTTAAGAACCACCCGACGTGAGCATCCCAAGAATCTGCTGTGGGGACATTTGAACCCGCCACCTCCCGGCTAATAGTATAAACATCCAGCCGAACACCCGGCTAACACACTTAAACGGGATATAGCACGGCTTATCCTTCGTTCACGAGATCCATATCAGGTGGGCACGCTTGTTGGCCCGCTACTCGAGGGACCACTTCTCCGATGGAAGTTTCATTCGTAGTGTGAAAATATTATCCCTCTAAACTACTCATAGACTGATGGTAGTATGAGGAGAGTTGGGGATTTTCAACGGAGATTTCATCCAGTCTATGCCAAGTTACAATGCATAGCTGTTTCGATCTTACTGAGGTTCAACAGCAGTGCGCTTCTAACGGATTACCGTTTGGGATTTGCGAACCCGCGACCTTCAGGCTGGTATTTTGAACACTTAGCCGTTCTGTCACGAACCGCACTTCTATTCAGTGAGTCGGCTGGGATATGTATCAAGTCACCTGATCTATCCCTCTGTATCCGAAACTGTAGTTTTGCCAGGTGGATCTGACAGCTAACATACTCTCGTAATAACTCGTGCTATACAAGAGGCTCAAAGAGGAACGCAGATTTCCACACGTTTGCTGCGGACACACGCTCACGAAACAACAAGCAAACTAGTCAACGTGTTTCCAACTGCTTGACCAGTGACATCATACGGTAACTAACACGAAAGATCTTGAAAGTGGCCCAAAATAGTAACAAACCAATTCTGACTCAGAATAACACAGACGGCGGAAGTATGGTTTGTCAGGGCAATCTTTCATTTCTCCAGTTGCACAAATACCTATATAAAACAATCATGGAGAGTCATCCAACACAAACAAGCTCTTTCCGAAAACGCTGGTAGTCAAATTCTCCAACGAGACTTTCAGTAAACGGACATCTCTAGGAACTGTTCACCAACGAGGATGGAAATGGATGCCACTGCCATGTGAAGTCACCAAGATAATTGATGTTATCTCTCACCCTCCTCAAAGAGGATCCTGGGCTCGAGTACTTGGATTTCTGATAAAGTACAAAGCGTGTGCTAAAACCCAGGCGACGCGCTTGGGGTTTGTTGGAATTTGGTGAGTAGGTTTGAAGCCCGTTTGAAATTTTCGTTTCGATGCCCAAACAGGTTGAAGATCAAGGGTGACCGCGGTCGATGTGATTCTGTTCCGTAATCTCCCCTCGACCATGGTTTCACACAAGAACGATGACTTCAGTGGAAATCCCGAATGGCAAAACCCAGAAATATCTACTGGATAAGGAAGACGAGGACGTTTTCGAAATGTAGCTCATAGAAACCGCATGAGCCCTGAGATGTAGGATACGAGTCGCAGCACCCCTCATCATCAGTTTTTTCTCCAAGACAACCACTTCTCGACAGTTTTCACTTTTCGGCAGCCATAGCTGATTTTCAGTTCAAAGTTTTACTGTGTTGGAAACCGCTGGAACATCAATCTCCATCGAGATGAAACCAGTTTTAACCCGTTCGCTCTTTGGCAGTTGTATAATGGTACATCCATACAGACAGTTGCCCTAGTCCATCAGTTCAAAACGAGAGACTGAATCGGAACACTTTTCACACCTTACGCAATCATCATCATCATCATCATCATCATCATCATCATCAAAGACAGCAACATCAGTGTTGACACTGATGCTTCACTGCCGTACAACCATGAAGTTCATCTAGTTTCATATATATATATATATATATAATTATATATAAAAAGCCCTAGAGTGAAAAGAAGAGAAAAAGAGTGGATGAGGGAGGGGACCTAGTGCTGGCCTATGTCAAGCATTCTGAGGTGCCTACACCTCCAACCGCTCAATCAGACAATCTGGAAAGAAACTGACAGCATGAACGCCACTGACATCGATTAGCCGCCATTTCTTGCAACGTCTCCAGCCAAGCACAGGCGGGGTCACGGGGACCCCATCCTGGAAGGCGTACAGCACCAACAACACCCAAACTCTTCGTGATCTCTTTCACGCCTTTCTGCCAAGTCATGCGCTGTCCACCTCGCGGTTTGCGCCATGCTGAAGGAGGCACGGAGAACAACACTCGTCTCGGTAGACGGTGTTTCGGCATGCGTAGCACATGACCGAGCCATCGTAGTCGGTGGTGCTGGATGATTTCCCCAATTGATGTACCTGCAGCACAACCAAATACCCGTTTTCTAATCACCTCGTGACTAACACGCTGACGCCATCCAAAACCAGCCACGCTTCTGAGGCATCGGTGGTCGAAAACCTGGAGACGCCTCACATCATCTGTCCGTAGAGGCCATGTCTCGCACCCATACAACAATACAGCCCTTACTGTAGCCTGGTACACACGACCCTTAAGATCTAGTGAGATGCCTTTTTGACGCCACAAGTGACGCAAATTAGCAAACGTGATTCGAGCCTTTGAGATTCTTGCACTGACTTCATCAGACACACTTCCGTCAGAGCTAATACAACTACCGAGGTATGTAAAGTTTTCCACAATCTCCAGTGATTCTCCTTGAATTTTAAGGGATATGTCCGGAGACTGCACGTTCTGAAGCATGACTTTGCACTTTGAAGGTGCAAGGCGCATGCCAAAAGATGGTATGATGGTGGTCAGTCTGTTCAACAGGGCTTGTGCTTCACTTTCGTCTTCAAAGATGAGGGCGATATCATCTGCGTACTCCAGATCGACAAGGCTCTCACCAGCAACGATTTGAACACCGGGGTTTTGAAGACCTTCCAGCGTTCGCCTCATTATTTCATCAATGACGAAGTTGAGCAAGAATGGAGAGAGTGGACATCCTTGTCTGACACCACTTTTTGTAGGGAAGCTTTTGGAGAGCTCGCCATACACTCAATCACCGCGTTTTTGGGTACCAGTCTGCCTGCAGTTTCACTAGGAGACATTGGAGCGGATGCTGACACACCTTAGTTCAATCGATTTAAGTGATTCCAACTTGAGGTTAGCAAAACTGTCCCGTTCTTCGCTTAGCAAAGTCCACCCCAGAACACTTGTCAGAAAGCGGTTGTACGTATTCTGTCTGCAGTGACTAGTTTTACAAGAGGTTACACTGGCCAGTCAATACCGGATGAGCCCTTATTTAAAAAAACTTTGACAAAGGCCAGGAGCGTGAGGTAGTTGTTGGAATTTGGAATCAGCAGTGGTTCGTCAAATAGATAATCACCTAATCAGTAGTTCCGCTGAAGAGAATAAACAAATTAGGTTCTATTAAACTGCAGATAAAGCCTCCTAACTACATCGCTGCGAGATTTTAGTTTACCAAGTATTGAGGAGAATGTTGGCAGCTCAGGTAGTGTAGATGGTCGTTCGTTCGTTCCTTGAGCTAGGCGATTCGGTTGCAAACGCTTCGCTACCAATCGAGGTACGGAGTGCAGTCAATCGTGAAGCTGTATAACTTCCTTCTTGGTGGAATTCTAACAATAAAAGGACTAGTTGGAAACTTGCCACTCAGCTGAAGCTAGAGGTGGATATTTGACCCCAACATTTTTTGTCAACTGGCTTGTTATGGGTTACGAAATTACCGTAGCTGGGTTGGAATTTACGAAGCCTTAGCCCTCAAGAAATGCCGGACCTATTGCTTAGCCTGGGTTCTATCACGAAGGCTTTGGGATTTTGAATCGATATCTGCAGCAGACACACGGTATCCTGTTTCACTGATAGGGGCGAACTTGTTTCCCTTACTAAGTGGGAAATGCCGATTTCGAGGATACTGGTTATGTATCGAGGCTGCGAAGACTTTTGGGCCGTGTACAGTGTTACAGTCTACAGGGTGTACGGTAATGTAAGCTAACGCTGGGAATCCCCTTCAAGAACAGCAACTTTCTTCCAGTGAACTACTCATAAGGTTGCTAAAATCTCTTCGACTACTTTTCAGGGTACCTATGAGTAGTATCTTTCAATAAACTATACTACTAAATCTCGAGTATCGCTGGAATGAAAGCATGAGGTAGACCTTAGTTAGCACATTCAGTTGAAGAATATCACAAACGAGAGGTTCAACTGGGATTCACTTACGTCTCCCGTTAAAGCCAAATTGGTGTGCATACGAGTGTAAATTGCGAGCAACCACTTTCCCTCTGGGTGTTGGATGAGGTTGTTTATGCCAGCGAGGATAGGCCATGGTGCTTTGTCACGCTGCTTAGGGGTGTTTCGCCCGCCTCTTGCGCGCGAATCGAATATGCATCTGTACTCTTACCCTCTTGACAAGGACGACCACAACGTTGGACATTCGCAGTGCAGACCCGCGCCGAGACCTTACAACCCAAACGCAGGGTCTGGGATGGACCACGTGTTTTTGAGATCTGACAAGTACCGGTGGACGACCCCAACGCCGTATAACGACAGTGCACAGTGTATGGTCCGGGCTGGGGCGAGATGACCCAAGTGGTTAGAGCGCGAATTTACTGATCAGAAGGTCCATGGTTCGAGCCCGACCTCTGTCTCTTGACTTCCCCGGTCTAGGCTTGGGCAGTCTGGCAGTATCCCAGCCTTCGTGCAACCTTCGGGGGACATGGCAGTTAGGCACCGAAAGGGTGCTACAGCTGAACGATGGTCCAGGTATTTTTTGCTCAGGGAAGAATAAATTTATCCGTGACAGAACATTAGGCTGCCACATATGATGCAGGTGGATGATATTGTTTCGTTTATTGATGTTTCACAGTATCTGTCGAAATACCACCTGACAAACAAAATCGGATTTGAAACTGCCGTAAATTAACAAGCCTGTTTTCGACTACCGTGTGTGATCACTACCCCCTCTCCCAGCCTAAACGAAACGCTTGCTATGGAAGTTACTTTTTGTTACAGGCCCTTTCCTTGAAACCTTGGAGATGGTTTCATAGATAAGTCCGACAAAGTTGCTTGAATAATCGTTCCCGGCGTTGATCATATGCGTATATGAGTTTTGTAGATAAACGTAAAACATTTCTGACAAATTCTCAGCAGCAGCAGCAGCAGCAGCTGGAAGTAAAACGATACAAAGGCGAAAATGGAGGTAAGCCAAGGAAACGAGAAGGTGGTCGTGCATGGATAAAAACGTCATAGAGAAAGCGAAAGAATTTGAGTCACTGGAATGTCCATACAAAAAAAAACGGGATGCTACAATACTATCCGTTAATTGTAATTTAGACAGATAGGTAGATCAAATACGTGGTCAAAACATCGTCCGTATCACATCCGAATGGCGCCGGAAATCACGTCCTTGTAGATACTTTCGGTGAGTGGTATGTAGGATTTGGACTGCTTGTCCAAAATGTAAAGGTGATCCTTGGTGTTGGTCGGATCAAAGCCGGTTTTCATCAACCCGCGTTTGAGCAATTTGAATGTGTCTGCAAAGTAATCGAGGATAGGCCTGACAGACAGCATTTTGGGGTCATTTCCAGAGAATAGTACCTCTTGCTTGTGGTAATTTGACATTTCATGCTGTTAGATCTCAGACCAGAGTCTTAAAAACCGAACGTTACAAATATTGTCCCGGATTCCGAAATTTCAGCTCTGTTACCTGAGCCTACACAGATGTTTCGTCCTGCTATCTATAAGCCTGTGTTTGCGTTTCACATTTCGGTGAAATCTGTTCACTTAGTTCTCATCATTCAAGGGAATAGTCCTATGATAATTTATCGATCAAGGATCACGTGATGTGATCCGGGTGGATGAAGAAGCGGCGGTGCTAAATGCTTTTCAAGCCAGAATGATGGTGCTTAGAAGTGTTTCCGGAAGATCCCGAGTCCAACCATCACTAGAGATCTGCGCGATGCACGCCACCAGATAGTCACAACCAGAATGAAACGAGGAAACTCGGGACAAATGTCAGGACCATATCCTATTGCCTACGCCCCAGGATTGAGGAGGGAAATGTGTTGCAAGTGGACTGACAAAAACAAAAGCAATATTTGACAGGAGAGCTCCCATCCCGTACGTGGGGATGGTCTGAGCCCATCAGACAAACTGGGCCTACTTCAACTGACTCAGGATGTGATCTAACACTCGTGAGTAAATTTCTGATTTAACCAATGAAAATAGACTTACTTGTCATCTCAAAAGTTGCACAAAGGCGCAAGAACTGGGGTCTGGCGTACGGGGGTAAGGCTTTTTCCGTAGACGTGTAAATCTTCGCTACCATCGCCTGCTCTTGGTCGGTAGTCATCGAGTTGAAGTCAACTTCAAATGCAGCCATACCGGCTCTGCCTTCCGTGCCAGGAACCAAGACACCGTAGACATTAATACCAGTATCCGGGAATTCTTTCATCAAGACAGCTTCAACTTCTGACGTGGATACATTCTCACCGTGCCAGCGGAAGGTGTCTCCGACACGGTCACTGAAGAACAAGTAACCTAGCTCATCATAGTATAGGAGGTCACCTGAGGGAGAAGGAAACGAAAATCGAGACCAGGTGGTTAAAACGTGTATCGAACGAAATATCTGTTGAAGGAGAAGACTTAAAGATGCTGTATAATGCGACGTGTTAGGCGAAAGTCTGACGTTAGGACTCCTCAAACGTCAGGTGGACGTCTTAATACTTAATCAATTTCTGTTTGTCGAACGTTGACAAATTTGTTACAATCTCAACGAATATTTTGTCCTGCTGAAATTTGAAAAGTGTTGTAGATCTGTTTCTTCTCCTTTCACGATGGTCAGCAATGAACAGCTCACGAACCCCCGACAGGATTAGCTGAACCTCACACAACTTGACCGTGCTCGGTTGCTTAGCCCCATGATTGACTTCGACTGATGGTGCAGCTCCGGTGGTTGTTTAGTCTCTTGGTTCAGGTCGGGTGCCCCGGTGATGAATAACTCATATGGAAGTCGCACGCGATTTGCTTGTTTAGCTCATTCATTCACAGATTACTCGCCTCCAACGTCTTTAAAGACGCTCAACTAAACACCAAGCGCTAGCCTTCTAAAAATCGACTCATTTCAAGGTCATCGCGAATTCCTCTAAAATGAATTCCGTCTCCCCGACAGGAGAGTTTGCTCAGGTACAAAATTCCTTTCTTTCGACGGTCTGTCGTAAATTCTCACATCGTGTCTGTCGACCTAGGTGAACTCAATCCTCAGATTGAGTTGGTGAACCAAGTCTCACATTTCGCTCCTATTAGGGGAAGTTTGTCCCCTCATCCACCGCGTTTTATAAAGTTTTCGGCAGCATGCATAATTGCCATTGTCACAAGCAACTGGCTGACTAAGTTGTCTCATACTGTGAGTTGTAATTCTGAGCTAAAATCGCCTGATTTTTGTCAAAACTTGGATCTGTGAGCTGAAACCAACTTTGTCGTTGGCTTGTGTGGGAACTCTAGATGTACACTGGATGATAAAAAGCCGAAAGCAACGAATACCTCTTCCGTCCTTACTGATGAGGACATGATGGTCCTCAGATGAACGTATGGCAGTATTGAAGACAAGGGAATTCTGTTTGTCAAGAATGAAACAAATCACTCATTTGCAAACAAATTTGGTTTTGCGAGAGACCCACCTGCAACCCAGCTGAATCTCTCGTTTGTCTCAGCAACCTTATGAGTAGTACATTACGTATATACGTGTATCGCGATATCTCGAATATCGTAGCAAATGAAGTATGAGGCGGCCTTGTGCAACACACTCCGTTGCCTGGAAACATCACAAACGAGAGATTCAGCTGGGTTCCAGGTGAGTCTCTCCCAAAACCAAATTTGTTTGTAAATGAGTGTATTTCGCAAATTACGTGCAATTTGAGTTCAAGTAGAACATAATGTTGACGGAAACTCGAGGACTACGCCTACCTGATGGGCGAAACCGGTCGTGGGCTGTGGAAGATTGTTAGCAACATTATGGGTAATGCATTACGTATATATAAATCACGGCAGTTTCGGGAGGATGCTCGCGGACCAATAGCAAGAAAGGCACGTGACCCCAAGTGAGTGTATATCCTTGTCCGTTCGTTTTCACACTAAAATTGAGCCATTTTGTTGAGGAATTAGCCGAGCCCTTTTCTTCCAGCGCCAATCGATAAACTCCAAACTATCATTGTGCCAAAAAGAACTCGGGGACTGCGTCTACCTGATGAGCCCCAAGATGGACGAAACCGGTCGTGGGCTGTCGAAGAATTTTCAGCAACCTTATGAGTAGTGCATTACGCAACAACCAACTATATTCACAAAATAACTCCAAATAGGATGAACAGTAACCAACCTGAGGCGAACCATTGGTCGCCTTTTTTAAATACATCACGAAGGACTTTCTTTTCCGAGTCATCGCGGTTCAAATAACCGTCGTACGAGCGAGACGGATTGTTTTCGTTAATTCTGCCGACGATCTGACCAACTTCGTTGGGTCCACATTCGATACAAAGTCCGGTTACTGGATCTCTTATGGGCTCATCTGCGGTCTCATTCATTTTGATGATGTAAATGGGATAACTGGAACGCATGCACGACGGGATGAAGCCGATAGCGCCAACCTGAAACAGGAGGAGAGCATGAACGGAAACGTGGATCATTGAATTTCGATTGTCCTACTCTCTCGCGCTCTGGTGGTGAGCACCTGTCAGTACGATGCATTTCGAATCCTCCCGGCAACCCCCTGGAGACCCTCTTTCTGAAGATCTCATCGCATCGTCAGAAGTGACTGTGAAGAAAACTACCGATCTATTCCGGATTTAGCTGAGGCTGTAAACTGTACAGATCTAGTCAAAACGACTCAAGCAGCGTTGTCAGCATCTACCAGTTTTGGACACAGAATCGGAGAGTTCCCATAGAAGTAATTAACTGAAAAAATGACTGGTGAAAAATTACTCCTAAGCAATGAAATTGAACGCCCATTAGCTGAGTAATCTGTGCCACCGGCAAGATAGTCGGAATTAGTTAATCTAGGATTGCCATCCATAATTCTTGGAACATCTTGGCTTTGATCTGGTAGGCCACCTATTCGATGCAATGAGAGATTAGTCAGTCACGTGACTAGTTCAACCATTCACAGGCTTACTACGTGCAAACACGCGTTAGTAGGGAAGAACCTTCAATTTTGCGGGCTAAAACTCACTGTCTGATCACAATTGACAATGCTGGTGTTCGATTCAGTGGCACCGAACAATTCGCCAATCTCCGGGACTTTGAACCGCTTTTGAAATTGTATCCAAGTTTCTTTGCGTAACCCGTTCCCATAGGCCAGACGTACTTGGTGCATCGTGTCGGTTGGTTTCGGCGATTGAGCGAGAAGGAAGCGACATAGTTCACCAATATATTGAACAACCTGAATAGGGTAAAACGTCCAATTAGTTTTTGGATAGCATGACAAGATGTGGTCACTTCCAATCGAGATTTCGTCCTATAAGCGAAGACGAGAAGTACTGTACAGCTGTTCCATCTCACGGAACTCCATCTAGTCTCGAACTCGTGATTTCCCGACCGGTAGTTTGAAGACTTGAGTGTTCGGCCATAAGCCGCCACACGAGTAGCCAGTCAACACGTGACCACGTGATGTGAATTCGGCGATTGATTGATAAGTGGCGCTATATGCTCTCCAATTGCGAGTTAATCGCACTGACGATCAGCACCTCGTAGTCAAACGGCCAAGTTGCAAATTCAAAACTCCCTACTGAGTTTCCAAAACCCAAATCATAAGTGAACGAAACTGTGGCGGCTATGAAAGTACGCGGATCTTACAACTGATGATGAAACTGTGTTGACCAAACAATGAGGAACCCCTTTGTCCCTCTATGGAGTGGTACTATGCTGGAGAGGATCGATACCACACGAATCAGTTCGCTATAACATAAATCAATATCTACAGTCGGATTGGACTGAAATGACAAAAATCCCTATTTATTTTACCATACAGTGCGTGAGCGGAAGATCACGCCTGCGATCGAACCCGAAACAAAGACCCCTACATTCCGGATGAGTAGTCTAACAAGCACATGAATACTAACCATCTTCACATCTGTTCAGTGGGACATTATGGATGAAGAATTTGACGCGGAAGTAGCCGAATACGATGGGCGTTGTTTGCGAGGCCCGTAGCGCATTGATTTTGACTTCCAATTGAATTTATCACTCCGTGAGTCCTTTAGTTCGCTTCGTCTGATCTGCAACAACTGTCTCTGGCAGCTTTTTGAATACACCGCGTTCACATCCTGTCGGTCAACTGTGGACAATCACTAAATGTCTATGTACTTCACCACAGGAAGTTGCATCTAGTCTGTTCAGCATCCCCATCCGAAATCTGGTCCTACAACCTCTTCGACTCCAATTAAACAGAACCGCAGGGCGGTTACGGACCTCTCATGAGTTTCTTACACGACAGTTTATTCCAATGTTTGTGGAGCAGTACTGTTTTCGAACTATATATATATATGTGTAAAGTGGTAATCCATTTCCACGGGGAGCATGATGGCCTAAGTGGTTAGAGCGCGAATTTACTGACCGGAAGGTCCGTGGTTCGAACCCGACCTCTGCATCTCGACTTCCCCTGTCTAGGCTTGAGCAACCTGGCAGTATCCCAGCCCCCGTGCAACCTTCGGGTGGCATGGCAGTTAGGCACTGAAATGATGCTGCAGCTGAACGAATGTAACAATGACTCGATTAATGGACCCCTCATCCGGCCTCAGTTGTTGCGGATGACGGTTTGGCCCCATTGGAATTGTGGTTGAGGAAATTGTATCACCCATGGTTCAGCAGGTGGCCGTTCATCTGTTCGTCGCGCTTGACAACTAGCTTGCAAGTGTTTGGTCGAGGAGACCTCATCGTCAACTGCGCACCAAAGATGTCTCCTTGACTGGGAACGAAGAGTTTGGAGGCAAACTGCCAAGCTAGGCGAACGGATCAACGGCCAACTGATTACCCTCTAGTAAACGCACTGGCACTGCCCATGTCTCCACAGAATATACCACAAATGGACTCGGAATTGTCCGGTAAACTGATGAAATGTATGCAGTGTGCAAACGAACGGTGAAAAAGACAAGAGTTTAAGGTAAAAAAATGTTTGTGATGAACTCACCGTGCAGTTGTATTTGATACAATCGTCCCAAAACTGTGAGGCAGAGAACTTGGAGCGAATCGCAAGACGAGTACCATGAAGCATCAATTGGCCGACCCCACAAATAAGTCCCAGAGTGTGGTGTAAGGGAACAGAGATGTAGATAATGTCTGACGTTCGTATCCCAAATCCGTATCGGGTACCCGAAGTCATGTAGATGAAACGCGGAGTCGTGATGATTGCCGCCTGGTAAAGTGGGTGGGAGGGTGATTGGTTTAGTCTGAGGACAGTTCAGTTGAAGTATAGTATAGTCTGGGATAGGGAGGTATTCAGTTATTTACCAATGACTCGATTAATGGACCCCATGCAGCCACGGAGTCTGTTTTACTTAGTGTGCAGGTAGACCGAGTTTATGACAACAAGCGAACTCCTTCAATCGGGTGACAATATTCCTTACAGCGATCAATTTGTCGAACGTGTTGGACGGGACCACGACCACCACGTCGGTCCCTTGGTCTTGTTTAAGACTTCTAACTCGATAACGGACGACTAAAATGACATCTTGTGTAAACAAAGAGAATATAAACGAACTCGGTGTATCGATCAGCAAGCTTCCTGATATCAACTCGTTACTTGTACTTCCAGGTCATCCAGGACAACCTGGGGATCATCAAAACGGAACATCAGCCGTCTTCAGCCATCTTCGGTAAATACGGATAGGCGATACGTGCATGTTAGAACGGTATCAACCTTGCAGACCCAACAGGCCTAAACATTCGGTGTGTCCGCAGTGAAACAACAAACTAGTTAGGGTAGTTTTTATGGGATAGCGAGACAGTTTTATGACCTTTGGTTCATGTATCCATTTGCCACAGTGCTCCCCTGCAGAAAATCCCACACCAAAATTGTCATTCTCGTAGAACGTGCAAAAAATAGTGAGGTCAGCTTGACCTTCTAAAATATCACGTGCATTCACGTGATACCATACATCAGATGGTGACAAACGCGGGCTTGAACGCAAGTGACAAGCTGCCACCAATTTAGTTTCCAGGCCAACGGGACAGGTTAATAACCATGTTGCTCTAGAGGAGAATGTTGGTAGCTCAGGTAGTTGGTTTGCTTGCTGAGCTGTGCAATTTGATTGCAAACGCTTTGCCACCAATCGAGGTAACATCATCAGTGCATTGTTAACGGACGTGATGGAGCACAGCGATAAGTCGGTGGTTGTACGCTGAATAGCGCTGCATGTGCCTTTATATACGTGCTGCTAGCCAGGGCGGACCTCTGATCATGATTAGTTGTTCGGTCTGACAGTTCCATTGGTTGCCTGTTATCCTGTATCCTGATTGACCGATGACCACGTGACCTTTGGGCATGGCCATCCCTGCCCTCGTACTCTGGTCGATGCTGGATTGACCTCTTTCCTTAACCCCTCTGAGTCCCGGCTTGTAACCTGCGTTAACCTTACTCCAAGCCGTTCCTTGTTCCTTGGCCTGTAAAGCCGATATTCGGCTCCCCTGGAGTAGTTCGGTTGAGATGTTATCCCCTTGCACATAGCGCTACCTCAATTGGATCCAGTTCAGTGCATCGCTTGATCGAATCCGCCATGTAGTACATTGCTTCCGGAGATTACCTTCCGTGTGTCGTGTCTAGGTACATCGAAATATTTGCGTTTTCCAGGTTGAATTTGTGGCCTTCTTGGTCTTTGTGTATGGATATCAAGGATAGGGCATCATGTCTCCTGACGGCTGAGTTGTTTTCCTCTATTTGTGTGCATGCTCTCTTCCCGGTTTGTCCAACGTATAATCTGTTGCAGTTGACTTGGTACGTCACATTGTTCCTCTTGGTTTTATCTTGTTCGACTTTCCGTCTTGAGATCAGTTTTCTTAAAGTGCCATTCGATTTGTGTGTTCCGAGGATTCGTTTTTGAGCTAATAATCTGGTTGCGAGTTCCGATATACTCTTGATGTAAGGTAGAACTATGCTTCCGGTTGCTTGTTCTTGCTGCTCTTGTTGTTGATAGGTCTTCTTCTGCAAGCTTTTCTTGATAAAACTTCTTGGATATACATTATTCTGGAATACTTTGAATAGATGGTTTTCTTGCTTCTCCCCCGTAGTTCTGCGATCCTGCAGGGTGTCAGTGCCCTCTCGAACAGGGTTTGGACGCGGCTGTTCTCGTGGCTCTTTGTAAGATTGCTGTTGTAGTCCAGTATTTGACTCGCCTGTGTCTCTTTCCGGTCAATTCAGGTTTCTAGAGTCCCTTCCACTTGTATGTTCACGAAAACGTCCAAGAATGGTAGTCGGTTGTTGCTCTCCAGTTTGATTGTGAACTAGATATCCTCAGACGTGGAACTGAGCCGTTCGTGCGTCCTGTGTAATGCATATTCATTCAGCTGTACCACCCTTTCTGTGCCTAACTGCCATGCCACCCGAAAAAAGCATGGGGGCTAGGATACCGCCGGGTTGCTCAAACCTAAACATAGGAAGTCGAGAGGCAGAGGCTGGGTTCGAACCACGGATCTTCCGGTCTGCAAATTCGTGCTCCAGCCACTGAGCCATCTCGCCACTCAAAACATGGCCCTCCTGAAAGAATTTCTTGCGACATTGGGAGGCAATTTTGGTGGAGTTGGAAAAAGTCGGAGTAGCAGAGCCTGGTTTCGATCCACGGACCTCTGGCTTATGGACCCACTGCCCCACTCTGCTACAGTGTACCTCGTTTCATGATGACAAAGGTGTCATCTAAGTAGCGGATCCATAGCTTTGGATTGGTGCTTGGTAGCACCGCGCGCGCTCTAATCTTTGCATTACCGCCGCATCCTGATATTGGAGATCCCATTGGAGTCCCTTTCAGATGTTGATATATTTGTCCATCGAAGGTAAAGTACGTATCCATGCAAAAGTCCAACAGCTTGGATAGGCTTTCGGATTTCAAGGTCTTTGGCGTGTCTGGACCATTCTGATGCAGTTCCTCTGGTGAGGTTGTGGTTGATTTACGTAAACGGTAATGTGACATCCAATGAAAGCATGATTTCTTAGTCTTCCATACTGATTATACGTAGGAATTGCTAGGTATTGCTGACTGTGTGTTTCGATCCAGAAGTTAAGTATTTCAATCTTCATCCAATCTTCTTCTGCATAAGTCTTTTGCTCATTTGTAACATGGAGTTCCGGGAAGCTAGACGATTTGTAGACCTGCAGTTCCTTCTTTGTGCCACTTCGGTAGTCCATGGAACTGTGCAGTGTTGGTGTCATCGGTTTTCATTCGCCATCGTTCCTGGCTGGTTATCTCTTGTGTTGCTTGCAGGGCAGAAGAGGCCAAGCTCATATGTCACGTGGTCATCGATCAATCAGGATACAGGATAATAGAGCAACCAATGGAACCGCTTGAACGAATAACTAAGCATAATCGAAGGTCAGCCCCGGCTAGCAGCACGTATATTACCACACACGCAACACTACTCAACGCACAAGCACCAGCCCATCGCTACGCACCACTACGCTCCCTAACAACGCACTGAAGATGTCACCTGGATTGGTGATGAAGCGTTTGCAATCAAATTACCCAGTTCAACGAACAAACCAACCGCTCGTTCACTTACCTGCCTTTGAGCTTCCATAAGGACAACATGGATTATGAATGAAAAACCTGACGCTAAATGGAAACATCAGTCTGACTCGTTAGTGGCATTCCCGGTGGGTTTCCATCATACGACTTCAGGTTAAACTAGTGTGATTTGAACAACTCACGCTGCCCTCCGAATTGGCCCGTTTTGCCGAAAAATTCGACGATCCCCACTTTGGTTTGGGTAAATGGGAATTATCCTGCCTACGGACTGGCACCAAAAAAGGGCATAAGCTCGCTCGCTGTGAATTCACAGAACAAGCGAATTCAACCTTTAAATCCCCCCCCCGAAAGATCAGCTCATCGGACAATATAGACGACGAATCTAACCACTACATCAGTGGGGTTTCCATTCAAGGTATTTTCAAGCAATCCTTTTCTGGTCCACACCTGAGCCTTCAGTGTGGGGCAGAGCAGGAAGTCTTATTCAGCGCCTAGTAATTTGTCACTCACCGAACAGGCCTGCGTGATTCCACTGTGGTGTGTATTGCGAACGCGCAATCATTGGACTCGACAAAGACGTGCCGTCTACTTTTGTCTGTGAATTCAGTTGGCGAAAGCCGTGGTCAGCTGAGAGTCCTAGGTGCTCTACTTGATTGGATTAGATGCCTGTCAGCAGCGGTCACATGATTGGACTCTTCAAGAGCGAACCGCAACATAAACACTAAACGAAGCCCATTCGTCATTTCCGTATGTGCACCGGATGACCGTAAGTCACTTTCAATCAAGCATGAATTGTGCGCCTAGCTCCATGCACCAAGTGCTAGCCAAAGTTCCAAATGCTCGTTTTCGTTATTTAGGTTCCTTTGAAAGAAGTCTTGGAGGTTCAAATGGTTGGAAGAGTGATTAATAGAATGAATTTCGACCTTGTTGGAATACCAGGCGAAGGCAGGCGCTCAAGGCATCCTCTTTTCTCCAGCAGCTCCTGAGCTCCAGATAGCTCAATGGCGAAGGCGCAAACCAATTGAACGGAAGGTCCATGATTCAAACACAAACCCGGTATTCCGACTGTTCTTCTCTAGAATTCGGCGACCTAGCAATACCTCAGTATTCGTAATTCCATCGGTTGGCATGGCAACTGGGCACTGAGCGATTTATTTATTATTTATTCACGAACTCCTGGGCCTTCACCGAGCAATTTCTCCCAAGAACAGGTGCGCCTACCTGTTGCGTGTCATCTTTGTCTCTCACGGTGCCTACTTGCATGAAGGCCAGGTGACCTGACAGAGTAAAACCTTTGGGAATTAATCCATCAACAGTCGTCTGAAGGTAGTCTTTTTGGGACGACTTCTGTCCGAAAAGATTCTTCATTTAATTGGAATAGATCTTGCTGAACGGTTCTCCGCCTGCCTTGGAACCTGGCCAACTCTGACGAAGCCTGTGTGCCAGAAGCGAGATGTTGCTCACTTGTAAAACTACCGATTGTTTCTGAGAAACCTTGTCTTTAATTGTTTGGAAGAGAGCTAAGCTTCAGGTGATTTTGTCAGCATTCTGGTGTATTTCTGACGACGATTTTGCCACGCCCGACATTCGGCAGTCCAGTACAGCACCAAAATAGTGTCTATTTTCATAGATGACGCAAAATAGTGAATGCTTTTCTGGTCTTGCGGTCGTCAGCTTAACAACAGTCGGTCTTTTGGCTGTTATGCGATTCATTAAAAATGTGAAACGATCCATTAGCTCAGTTGATTTATTTTCTGGACTCCAGTTATGTGTGATCTTTAGACGTTTTTGTATCGGCCCGTTTTGTCGTGCCTGAACGGTCATTCGATGATCAAGTACAATTCCATTGCTTGAACAAACACCCCTACCCGGTCAAGAAAGCTATATTTTTAGTGAATCAGAGTTTACACCGGAGTCGACTTGCCCACCTTTGTTGAGGTCAATAAAGACGGTTTGGGGAATGAGACTTCATGCCTATCGAAGGTATCCCTCAAACGAGAGGTACCCTCTGTGGTAAGTGTCTGTAGCCGGATAGATCTATGGGCGAAAGGCAGCAAATACACTGAAACATTGGCAATGTTGTGGAATATAGGTAGCTCGGGTGCGCTGATTGATTGTTGGTCTGTTCGCCGAGCTTGGCAGTTAGATTGCAAACGTTTCAGTACCAAGCGAGGTGACATCGTCAGTGCGGGGTTGAGTGGGAAACTGAAACATTTCCCGGTAGTAGACAACCACTGCTTGTTTGGGAAACGAGATCCTTAGTAATTCAATAGCAGAGGAAAAAGGTTGGATTAATACAAATACTTCGTGTTGAGTACACTTCGCCGACAGCAGTAAATTAATAATTCCCAACTAATTTATTTGTCATTGGTTGACTATCGACTTCTAAGTTTGGTGCCATCTCACAAGAAAAAGACAACATGCTATTTGTCAGGAGGGGTTTGTTCCTAAGGGGTCACCCTACACTCCAGAGCCGTCTGGCTTATTGCTACCGATAAGAAATGCATTAACAGTTGCCTTTGTTCTATAACGGTTCCATCAAATAAAATTCGAGGGAAGAAGCAACTCACCTTCGGAAAGCCAGTGGTCCCGCTGGTATACAGGTAAGCTATACGCTCCCTGCCATTTATTCGGGCTAGTTTTGGTGGTGGCGCCCACGACGATTTTGCCATGGCCTGATTCCAAGTCCCGGTAGACGATGCCTCGTTACTGAAAGCAGACTCCGGTCGGCTAGAATCTTCGTCCACGTACCAGAACATGCCATTTGGGTATTTGGCCTCGCCATCAATTTCCACAAATGCGTTTTTCAAGCGATTGCCAACAACAATCGCTTTGGCATCCAGCTCGCCTAGACTCCGGGTGAGTGAAGCGTTTCGCAAATTGTAGTTCAACAGGCCGGGAATGATGCCTGCCTGAAAGTTTACAAAAATGTAGGCTGATTTTATAAGGGAGTAGCAAGTAAGTTTACAATAGAGAGGTGGTAATCATTAAACGATTAAGCCACATGTCCATATATCAAGATAGCCGGTGAGAAATTCTTGGGATTCCCTGCAGCCTTGGTCGCAAGTAGAAGGTCTCATATATACGCGGGTTATCGGACATGGCGTTTAGTGAACCATTCTCACTGTTCTGTATTACAGCGTCAATGGTTAGAACCTTAGGGGCGCCAAGTTGTAAGCTATACCTCTGAACGATACAGCAGCGGCGTAGCTGACTTGTGATCATACGCACTATAGTGGAGAGAGCATCTGACGGAGTCCCTCTCCAAAAGAATCCACCTGAGATCTACCTGAATAAAGTGATCTCTTCATTTTTTCGTCACCCCAAATACAGACCTCCCACCTCCCGGCAAGGGACCACCTTGACTCGACGAACTGTACCACTAAATGGAAATTTTGGCATGCAAGTATATTCTCGCCATAAAATGCAGAAGACATCCACGAAACCATGTGCCGACATACACTGAAAGCTCCAATTTAAAGCCCGTTATCAAGTGGGCTAATTCCTCGTGGCAAATACACTGTACTAATCATGCAAACGTGGAAAAAAGCAAGATTTCAACAATGCAAAGCTGATTTCATCTAGTTTCAATAAACAAGTGTAAATTTCATTGGCAAGTATGACCAAAACGGAAAAGTTCATCTTCCTACCTTTTCGATTACTTCGGACTACAGGGGGCAGGATCAGTAAGTCTACCAGACAATGTTCTTGATGCAATGATACGCCCAGGAACAACTAGCCGGCTACTCAACTGAGGATGAGACAGTCACTGAACTGGTTTTAGGAAACCAGAAAACTCTCAGGATACCTTAACAGATACACTTATTTTCACGTCATTCTGGCCTTCACGGGAGACTCAATTGAATCCCTCGTTTATGATATTTTTCAACTGAATGTACTACACACAGGTTGCCTCGTGTTTCAATTGGTGCGATATTCGAGATATCGGAGTATATTCTCGTAAAGGGAACTACTCACAAGGTTGCTGGAAACTCTTCGATAGAGCCTAATCAGTCTGAAAACATTCGTCTTTGTCCGTATTGAGTCCCGTCTTGATTTGTCCTCAAGGGTGAGAACACCATTCTTGAAAAGGCATAGGGTTCAAGGTCTGTCTGGGGAGCTTGGGATCATTCGCTCGTAAAAGATGCCCACAACATTCAGAGCTGCTATCATACAGTGCTAAGGTTTCGTGTTTATGCTTCTTGGACCTGAGTTGGGCGGTTATCTTGTGATTGTCTAAGTGATGTAGCAAACGGTCTGAAGCTGGAATTTACCAAAAAACCGTTCGTGCAAAGCGGAAAAAGTCAGTGGAAACCCGAACATCCGAACATTGATGACATGATCCATCAGCATGCAAAGGGATCCCTTCTTGCGGGCCGCGTAGTCTTTCACTGCAGCATGCGATATTTATTAGTTTTTCCAAACGTATGCTTCTAGTGTTTTTCGGACAAAACTTGATTTCCTACGCAAACAGTCCAGCTGATGCACAGTAGCTTTTCGAACTGAGGTTTTCAATTATAGTTACTGACGATACGACGCATCCAGATGATTTTCAGATTGATGGAGGTCATTGGAGCCTAATCAGTCTGAAAACATTCTAAGACTTTCAATACGGCAGGGGAGTGCGCTATGTGTTAGCTGTGAGAGGCGCTCTTTCTGTCTGGCAATGAGATGAAGTTTGACTCGGCAACGCTGACCGAAAGCTAACCCACCATGTATGTGGCGAGTGTTGTCATTCAATCCAGCCACTGGGATGTTCCAGTCGGACGCTGTTTTCAAGACATATCATGTTGAGTAGGAGCTGCAGAATACAGTTCTGACGACTGGGTCTGATGCAAACATTTAGACATACACAACAGCCACTTCCAAGTCCGATGGCGGCCTTTAAAAAAACGTCTACCAGTGTCGAAGACAACGACGTTCAGGCAATGAAGGCATCGTTGGTATGGTAAATGACTGGGAAGACAACAACGTTGAGGCCTTAGTCGCTAACTGGCCCACCGTGGAAGCGGCAGTGAGAGGCGTCTGTTCCAGGAGTCGCCTGGCACCGGAACCGCACGCTCGAGTTTCTGAAAGATAAGTGCTGTCTAACTGAAAGTCACAGAGACCCCGCAAACAGATACTGTAGCTGGAGGGGTTGAGAAAATCACAAACCTCCAAACGGTTTCTTGTTCTGAGGATCCCAGCCTGCGATCGCGTCAACTTCCAAGGAGGCTGAGGGAGGAACATTAGCGGACTGCGTCTCATAGTGCCAGAATCTGAGGAGACTTTATGTAATTTTATGAAATGGGCGTTAGTACGCCCAACTGTTCCTCACTAGCTTGTGGCTCCGTTCGTATCCGTAAAAGCTGAATGCGTCATCATGATCATTCCCAGCAACAAATCAATAATACATACTCGTGCTTGCCTACAATACCATCATGAGGTGAAAATCCTTAGTAAGGGGTGAAAAGAGATGAGAATGTGCGAAAAAGTCCCATGTGCTTAATTAAAATGACCAAGGGAAAGGTGACACTACATCTTTGGATAGTATTAAAATGAAAACATTGGAGTATCATGTCCAAGTAAGACGCCATTAGCAGGATTGATTCAGTGTACTTTGTGAACCTCGCCCGACAAGAGTGTAGCGCACAACGACAGGCTGCATAATGACGGCATACTTGCCACTAAGACTGGTTGCGTGCCATGACCTGTAGGGTTTCCAACCGCCCGAAAGCAAAAAGTCGCAGAGATTCCACATCACTCAGTTTGATAGCGAGCATTTTCAATTCAATTTGTCATGTCATGGCCTGTCTCCAGCGCACCTTTTGATAACGACATCTGGGAACAGAAAACAAGGCTTTTTTGGGTAGGCGCACATACCTCAAACAACTTAACCAGGTAAATTTAATCTGCTGCTCGAACTAATCGGATTGAGTAACAGGTAACCGTTTAGGCGCCACTTCGTTGCGGACTCGCTTCAGCCAGGACGACTAAAGTCCTCGGGGATAGGGAGGCAAGTCTCACAACCATACATTGGGACCGCTCTTACAGTTTCTTGGTATGCACGGTCCTTGAGCTACAGCGAAATTTGGTTATGTCGCCATAACACTACAGGCATCAGAAGTACTTTTCCGTTATCACCGGGAATGTCATCTGAGACGATTACCCTCAATTCATTGAGCAAATTAATTGGTCTGCTCACATGCATTCAGGATGTAGTGGAATATTGGAAGTTGTAAGAAGGTTGAGCCGATTGGGATGGTAGACAAATTTGTCTACCTGGGCAGCTGTATCAGCAGTCCCTGTAATGTTGTAGCGGTGAGTCACTAGATCTCACGTCACAAACACTCAAGTCATAAGCCTGGCGCGTGGCTTATGAAGTTCAACCACATCAGGCCAAGTTATATTCATGTTCGTGCAAGTATCAAACATGAAGGGACACCTCGTACTTCACACTGCGCACAATAAATATGCCTACAACTCGGCCGAAAAATACACTCGCAAGCACAGGACACGAAGTCAACCGAGCTCCACGAGTCTCTACGGCTAACTACGGCGGGACACATGTAGCAGCTACAGTGCAGGGAAGACACGTCTCGCGTCCGCAAATTCACTCAGGAAGTCTCAACAATTGTTCTCAAACAACAGGTCACCTTTTGGCTTAGGCCCTGTTTGCATTGTATTTATTTTTACCAAGTGCACACAACTTTTTTAATCATAATCATTCTGGTAAAAACAGATATTTGTTAGCTCTTGTCACCTTTTGATGATGATCGACCTAATTACGTCGCAACCAGAGCACTAACAGTCTCGCGAAAGATGATATTTCCATCCAGATTGGGAAAGGAAGGGCAAATTTCGTGAACCTGCTTCCCTTATGGTGTAGGCGTGACATCAGCTTATCCGTCAAGGGTCGAGTTTACAATGCTGCGGTGCGCTCCGTATTACTATACGGATCGGAAACCTGGCCGTTGCGCCGCGAGGACGTCCAAAGACTTTCAGTGTTTGACCATTGATGTCTTCGGAGCACTGCCCGAGTCTGGTGGAACACTGTATCAGCAATGCTGAAGTACGTCGAATGGAAGAAACAATTCACCCTCGATAGATTAACTGATCACACTGCATCGGTTGCGCTGGCTTGGCCACGTGCTGCGTATGCCAGTCGACCTACTTCCTCGAAGGGTTCTTTTTGCACAACCACGTGAAGGGTGGAAGAGAGCCAGAGGCGGTCAAACAATGACTGGGCAGCGAAGTATGAAAGCCATTACCAGCAAACTTAGCTGCGATGGTCATGGCCCTCCCTTGGGTGTGGACCCCGAGACGGCATACATTAGTGGTTAGACACACAGTCAGACATGGCATAGTCGTACCCTCAACGGCGTTCGTGCATCCAAGCTATTGCCTTCAATGCGAAGCTCCCTTCCCAATCCCCCGACTTAACAGTTCACTGACTGTCCTGTATTTACGCACCAATTTATCAGCATCCAATGCGCAGCTACCTACTCCATCTGCCCAAATTATCGATGAACGAAACTGAGCAACCATAACCGCTGTGCGACCAGTACTTACAAGTTATTACAGCTGACGATGATGATGATGATGATGATGATGATGATGATGATGATGATGATGATGATGATGATTAAGCGTCTATGTGTGGTTCGTTTGGCAACGTCTTCGCGGGTATTTCGCAAACGCACTGATAACCGGTGACTTTAGTCGTGTCTGCTGACGCCACAACAAACCGTACCAATTTTTACAACACGTTGAGCACCTTATTACAGCTGGTTAAGAGCTCCGCTAAGGGAGATCAGTGCACAGGCAGGTGGACTTGGCGCTGCTGAGCCACATCTGGGTGACCGTCTTGGGTTGCTAACCACAGACTGCTTCCAAAACAACCGACACCGTCTGACCACATGGTGTCCCCGCATGCAAGCCAACCCACAACACAGATACACCACAGCATCATCAACTATAGGTGGCACTGGTCCAGTACTGAACGTTGCTCATACTAAAAGAAGACCACGTGCTTGTCGGTCGCTGTCACTGGTAGATCTATCAGTAAATAGTTCCACTACAGGCAGCATGAAAGAAAAGACACGCCTGAGAGCGGATCCAAACGGTCAACCTCCCATCCACCGTACCTCTTTGTTTGTGCTACGTGCACACGGATTTTTCTCTTGAAGATCTACAAAATACCCTCCTTCTTTCTACCCGTTCAGTTGAGTGCTTCGACTATATCAGTATCCGGCCCGCTGTGGGCGCCACACAACGGGCTCACTGAAGTCACTGAAAGAGGGCAGAGGTGTGACGAATCAGCTGTAAAAAGCATCACACAGAGCAGGCATTCTCTGTAGATCAGTCAGTTGTGCGTCCTTCCGACACGCGGGTGGTTAGTGGTGGTCCGTGTCTGTCAGAAACTTTGGTATGTGTTCATTACTTAAAACAAGACTCTCCAGTAAAGTAACTTCATTTATTTTTTGAGATTGGAATAGTAAGTAAGCTCATTTATGCGTGAATCAGAGATGACACAATTGAGGTTTGTCCAAATCTTTGGACGTCGGATCTAGTTTCGCCTCTTTTCATTTGAGCAAGACTTGCCCCGAGCTGCTAGTTAGTGTACCAGCCAAGCAGTGGTTGAGTTTGCGCTCACGGTCTTTTCGTTTGAAAAGTCTTCCGGTTTCTCCGTGCGCAACTATTCTGGTCGGTCCGCAGCATAGGAAAGGAACCCGTGAACTCGAGTTTTGCCATTAATTGAGCTCATTTGCGCGCAGATTTCGGGATGAGCCGGGTGTTGCTCCTTGGACATGTGACATGCATGGTGGGTGTCTTAGATTAGCTCCACCAGCGCACATTGAATAATCGCATCTGAACAGATGAAGGCGTTCATTTTGAGCGATGTCATATCGTTAGGTTGCTAGTAGACACGGTGTTCCTTTTGGCGAACATTATCCTTGAGTCTCTTTGGGAACAACGTTCATTGGATACACTAAGAGAAATAACGCTCAACCTGCCATAACAAAGCGATTTTCTCTGGTCAGATGAAACTTCCACTGGTAAATTTGATAAGCTACTAAAGTTTTCATGTCATGACATCTAAAGTAGAAGATTGGAAACTCGAAGACCACGCCCACCTAATGAGCCCCAGGAAGGGCAGGTCGAACAAATTTCAGCAACCTTATGAGTAGTGTATTACGTCCAAACAATGTATCGCGATATCTCGAATATGAGGGGGCCTAGTGCAGCAAATTCACTTGTTAACATCCAAGCAATGCTTCTAACTTGCTCCAATCTCCTCTCCGCAATCGTCACTACATCACCACTGTATGAGACAGATTGCACGTTCGAATCCCATCCGTGGACTCTGTCTCTTCGTTTCCATATTCAAGATCTCCTAAATTCCCCTCTCTCCTACGTCAGTACTTTGTTTGCCACCGAAAGTAAGCTGACTCAAAATGGTGCCATTTGAAATAGCGACGTCTAGTAGGTGAAAACATGGAGTTGAAGTGCGCCCCCCCAACTGTCACTCATGACCAAGAGGGAACTGAAGCTTCCACTTTTAAACATTCAAGAGTTCTTTACCAAAACCGATGTTATCAAGATTAACAGTCTTGTGGATGACTTCACCAACGGTGTAATTTGAAGAACCAGTCTTTGGAGTAGGATATTTTGGTCATCTAAACTAGTGGTCAGTGACCATGAGGCATTCTTTATAGGACCCATTTTAAACAGCCCATTCTAGACTAGCTGTCTCAAGATATGGCATTACAAATTGATGAAAAACTGACGTTTGGATAATGTAACACTGATCATCAATATATTTTTAGTTTCCTGCTTCATATACTGCAACTTTCAGACTCGTTATTGTTACGATTCAGGACGTCTTGTGGCCTGAAAACATCACAAACGGGAGATTCAGCTGGGTTCCAGGTGAGTCTCTCTCAAAAACCAAATTGATTTGCAAAGAAGTGTATTTCTCGAAAAAGTAATCCAACTTTGGGGTTTATTCATGCGAGAGGAAGCCTTAGGTGTGCAGACACTGGATGAACTTGGGGCTCATAAAGGTGTTCAGGCCCAACCGTGTACACCTGCTCAAGATGTCCACCGGTCGCCTGCCACCGTCAGAAAATAGGCCAGCCTCTAACACAGGTGACAGTCACGTGATGAAGAAAGTGAGTTTGACGGATGAGCAGCCTGGTGAGCGAAGAGCTTTCACATAGTACCATAGATTTATGCCTGACTGACAGGTTAACTGTTGGGTCTGATGTGCAAGTTTTTCTGGACCCGTTCATATTTTTCACTAACGATCCCTCTCCATTACCCACAGGGACCCGTGACTTCTGCTCTTGAATTTCTGCGAATTTGATCTTTCTCCACCAGGATATTTCCGTCAAAATGTCAAGATTTGTTGCTTCCGTACAGTACTTCTTATCTTACTTCCTCGACGCCCCTTCTTGAACCAGTTATTGATGAAAAACCTACTTTGCGAAAGCCTCTCTATAGTCCCTCGTCTGAAGATGACCTGGGTGTAACAATGGAATTTGATGGCACAGCCACAAGGTCATGTCAGCCAAAGCAACGATGCGGAAAAATCCATCCATCTCTGAAGGTTACAGTGCTACAAGAGCTGATATTTACGATGTGCAGACCAACTAATCAAACGATACAACATATAGTAAGCTACAGTGCCTCCCCATTAGAAAACACACTTCTGGAATCCACCAAAATCGCTTCCTCGCTTCTTTGTAACCAGTTCTCGCCATAAGTTTATCAGAAGGGGAAATATACGAAGAATGGAGTCAAACCACCAACCTCCGGATCAATGTTTTATCGACCGAGAAAGTTTGCCCTCGATTGCACTTATGTGCTCAAACTTCTCGGCGGATTCATCATGCTCCTGGCCGGTTGATTAACAGCTAATGGCTACACACGCTATGAGGGAGCTCATGTGTAGCTGGATTCGGAGGTGGGTGATTCTGGTGCACCTCCAGGCGCGTGTTTCTTCCCATGTTGCGAAAATCCAGACCGCTTAGTTTAACCTCTTCACGGTTCGTCAATCCGATCATCGCTCCGCCTATTTCCTTCGCGCAGATTCTATCAACCCACAATATGTTCTGTGGAATTTCAATGGGGACATTAGCATTTATTGAACGGCATTTGTTTTATCCATGTAACGCTGCACGCTACTGAAAAGAATTGCGAGTAGTATCCAGTCACTTAGCTTAAACTATCGCTTCTGCGTCCGATGGATGGTTGATTTTGAAATTACTGAACAGCATTTATTATTGGATGTTTAGGATTCCGGAAACGCCCAGGAAAGCTCGGAAAAGAGGTTGAGGATGTTGACTTCCCGAAAACTCTGTGCAAATAGGATTTATACTTTTGAGTCCGACAGTTTGTAACCGTTTTTTTCGCGTTTCAGGAGCGCAGAAACTTTTCCTTTCGTTCCTAACACAACTATCCGGCCGATTTTCTCCACTCTCATCTTCCGACTATACTTGTGTCCAATTTTCTTCACACAGTTTCGGGATGATCGCAAATTTGCAGTTGACCGCATCTATCCATGTAATCAAGCACCAGTATTCGGTTCAAAATCTACGTTTCGTCTTATTGTGTTGAGTTTTTCCTCGTTTAATGACACAAACCTAAGTTCCTGGTTTCTGTGGGTTCGGTAAAAGTACACCTGATCCACCGGGTCATAAGGTCGTATAGGTCAGCTGGTGGCTATTGAGTATGCATTGTTCTGTTGAATCATCGGGTTCATGACGTGACTTAATGAGCAGAACTCAACCAACCAAACAATGTGTGAATTTGACTGGGCTGACATCAAACTGAGTTACTAGTTTCGTGATACAGCTAGCTGACGCAACACAGCAAAACTAGACCATTTTCCGAGGTGTCCTCCACAAATTGCTTTTGGGCCCTAGGATTTTAACATTTTAGAAACATCCAAAGCTAACAAGATGACTCAAACAAGCCGTTCGCATTGTTCGATTTCCGATAAAGCGTTTTATTCAACCAGAAGATGCCCTCCTTGGTGCGAGCCACCAATTACTAGCTGCCTGAGTAGAATTCCTCGACTGTGACAAACAGGAAATTGGGTTCATTCTGCTTTGTCCGAAAGGCACGATGTAAGGCAACTGAAGACTACCCGAAAAACTGTGTGTATCGGCGGAATGTTCCGGGAGTTACTCTGGAAATTAAATATTCCGCGTTTGTTTTTCGCGAAATTCCGCGCAGCTTTTGAACGCCGGTCCTTGTTTATGGGTCTCATACATTGTTCTTGTCAACGTGCGTCGTTGTCTTTTTGCAATTGTTGTGTTATACATCTTTATAGAGAGGAGTTTGCCGTTCACTCGAGAACGAAGACGGTCTTGTTCCGGGGACGAAAAGCAACGCAAAAGGGTTTCGACCGGTTCGACCTTTGCCTCAAATTTGCGCCCAGGTGGCCGACGTGCAGGTGCAAGAAGGCTTAGCGAAGCAGGCGTCTCACTCCTTGATCACATTTAACAGTGCAAACTGTTGTTAAGTGTACCGAGTTGTCGTCCTATTTTTCACAATGAATCCAAAATGGCGTTAACGAAAATACTCACCAGTAGGAGGTGACGAGTTAGGTTATGGTAATTGTGGCTATGCCCTGCTAACATTGTGAGAACGAAAGCCCTTCGCCGCGAGATCCGTTATGAGCAAACGCCAACTAAACGGTTACAGACTATTCGACAGAAAGGTAAACATCTCAGATGCATCTTGTTTTTTTAAATTGAAGATCCTCACGCGTCTTCTTGTACTTGCCTGGATAACCACTGACTGTCACGCAATCGTAAAAGAATCCTGCAAAGCAGTTCCACAGTTTCCGTAATAAACCCCATGGGATGGACGCGAGGCACAGTTACGAGAAAACCATATACTACTCGGATGCCTCATAAGTAGTATCTGCCTCTACACCGTGACTACAGAGGCCACAAGATTTGCTGATACAGGAAAGTCAATGATACACAAGTTGTCAGTCTCTTTGCTGCTTTTCTGAATGACTTATGGCGATCATCAAACCGGGACCGATTCCTTTCTCAAGCTCCCTTTTCTTTATGTCTCCATATATTTTTTACATTAAAAGTTGGCGTATTGGCAGGGCAACAAATCATCTGCTCTTAGCAGTAGGTTTGCTGTGGACGATGGTGATGATGATGCTGGCGGGAATCGCCGTACTATTGCCCCGTTAATCCAACCGGGATGTTTATGAAAATCAGGATGGAGTAGTATTTTCTAATAAGGCCTGTACTAGGATGGCGGTTGGTGCAAATACCAACCACAGATTGACTTCCACAGCTGAGAGCCGAGCAAAACAAATTTTCTTTTCAAATCTTGTTCCATGGTCTAGTTTGGTTGTCCGAAATCATTCGCGATGGCTTAGCTCAGCTGAGTCCTACTGTATTGTTTTAAGACCTCGATGGATGTGGAATTCAACTGTTGTGGAATGGTGTGCACGAAAACATTCGCACCATTTTTTCGTCGAAAAAAAGAACTAACCTTCAATGCTCCGAGCCATATACCCAAATAGGCCGCGGAAGGCTGCATCATCATGAAAATGACATCACCCCGTTTTAGTCCACAGCTGATCAGATGGTTGGCCACCTTATTCGAATAGGCGTCCAGGTCTCCAAATGTCCAAACCTGATCCTCATGATAGACTGCTGTGGACATACGACCATGTTTTTTGACTGTGCGTTGAAAAATCTCGGCGAAGTTCTCTTTCGTAAAGTGTTGGTGATAGGTGTGGAAGAAGATCATAGCAAGACATCGCAAACCTCTGATTCGGAGGCGGCGGGGGTGGGGAACAAAGCAAGTTGTTGACGATGATACTGGGCATCAAAAGAGATTTTAGTAGAAGTACACAGAAATTCTAGTAGAGTTCCTTCAACCAAGGCACCCAGCCTCCTAAAGGCCTTGGTGCTAATCAATACGTTTGCCATTTCGACTTATCATAAACAACCGAGATCATATGGCCTGGCCTGTATAGTGTCACCAACTCCATGAAACTCACACTAAGGCGCCGAGGTAGTGAGTCGCACAACTGGGTGTGGCAATGAATACGATGCATTTAGAGGTGATCCAGGTAAAAGTAGACGGCGTAGAAATCGATCTTGAGTTGGAAAGAAGATTTTAACAAAATCAACAACAAAAACTGGAAGGTCGGATGAAAAAAGTCACAGGGTGAGTTTCATCATTCTGGAACTTGGTTAAAATTGGCTACCGACGGTGATCGCTACTCAAACTTTGAAGTGCATCAGATGCGACCACAGCGGACTACCATCATACAGTTCCACTCACTTGAATAACTGGGGCTGTCATTTACAAAAGATTACAAACTTGTTATTTTGCAAAACGTTCTGTTGCTAGTTACTGGAGGAGTCCTTCCAATTACTTCATTTTTGGGGGCAAACACGGCGCAACTTCCCCATCAAGAACGTTTGGATGATTAGGAAACGGTAGAACCATGTTTGCCGTAGCTGGCAAAGGGATGTAGACGTTATTTGGTAAGGTTTTGATACGTCTGTTACGACCATACCTCTAAAGTGGGTTGGACTTATGTTCCACTGTTGGCAGTCGACCAGTGTCAGTCGGACTTTTGTTGTCATTCCCTATCCACAGTGTCTGGATGTGTAGACACCTCGGAAGCACTGAGTTAGCCTAGCACCGGGCAGAATGCGATTTTAATTCTTGCTCTACAGCAAGACGGAAAAGTGTCGGAAAAAATGACTCCGTGCTTCCGACGAAAATGATGATGATGGTAATGAAGATGATGGTGGATGAGAATGATGGTGATGATGACGATGACATGAGGGCGACGGGTGTTGATGAGGTTGACGAAGTGGATGCTGCTGCTGCTGCTGATGATGATGATGAGGATGCTGATGATGTTGATGAGGGTGGTAGTGATGACGTTGATGTTGGCGATGATAGCGACGATGATGATGACGGCCATAATGAGAAGATGAATGAGGTGGATGAAGATAACGACAATGATAATGATGATGATGATGAGGAGGATGCTGATGATGTTGATGAGGGTGGTAGTGATGACGTTGATGTTGGCGATGATAGGGACGATGATGATGACGGCCATAATGAGAAGGAGGAGAAGGAGGATGAAGATAACGACAATGACACTGATGATGATGATGACGACGACTGTGACCACGATGATGATGATGATGTCGATGATGGTGGTTATTTTGTTGATAATGATGATGATGATGATGATGTCGATGATGGTGGTTATTTTGTTGATAATGATGATGATGATGTCGATGATGGTGGTTATTTTGTTGATAATGATGATGATGATGACGACGACTGTGACCACGATGATGATGATGATGATGATGATGATGATGATGGTGGTGGTGGTGATAATGATTCTAATGATGGCGGTGTTAATGATACTGATGTTGTTTATAATGGTGTTGATGATGGGACCGTTTTATTCTGACAGACCGATGGTGGTTTTTTCCACATCAAAACTATAATGAATACACTCCATCCTACCTTGGCCATTATTCAGCACGACCCACTAATTGCATTTTCGGGTTCACAATGGTTCACAATTGCACTCTGCCAACCTGTTTAATATGAAACGTCAAATCGGACAAAAGCTCCGGGATTTCCCTAATTTGGCTAAGTCTGACATCTAAGATAAAACCGTGCAGTCAAAAAGCACGTATAAGCAATGAGTAGTGCGAAAGTTGGCAGAAATGTGATATTTGATGAGCGCTGATAAAAGTAGAGCTCGAGTCCAGTACTTTCCCACTCTGGTTTGGACTCACTAACCAGGGTGTGAGGACGAACGTTGGAAAGGCCAAAACCGTAAAAGTTACAAAATGTTCCCTACTCTCCGTCTTCTTCTTCTTCTTCAGAATGTTGAACACTCGACAAGCGCCGGATTTATCATCTACTTACAAAGGAAATGATCTTCATGTGGTGTGCGCTGGCAATCTTCATGCTTGTCGGATTTCCGAGATTATCAGTGACTTTCAACAGATAACATTCGATTTTCTGCATCCAGCGTAACTCAACCGTCTAAGTGCATAGTACCTGCGAGCGCCAAAATATAACGTCACCCTGCTAAAATTACGCACGCCCTCAGCTAGCCTGGTACAGATTTAGTTTGTGGATTTTGTCGACTCAAACGGAATTCAACATCTTCCCGGCCACCTCTCACAGTTAGCACATATTCCCTGTAATGAAGCCAATCGGAGTGAAAGTCACGTGTGGGTCGTGTTTACAGCTTCTGTTGATTTCCGTTTTTGCATACGATGTTTCTAGGGCGACCTGATCGTGACGCGCCTGACGCATCTAGGTATTCCAAGAATGCGGTCGATGTTATGACCTAAAGCTGTTTGGAAAGTTTAAAAAATTCTTCCAAAACATTCCACCAACACATATCGTCATGGTGCGAGACAGAGAGAGAGAGTTTTGTCCTCAAGCTCATCGTGTCCATAGCGCGGATTCAGACAGAATCAAGGTCTAGTTGTCTGATGTGATTACTGAAGCGTTGAGCTCTAATCGGCACCCAACAAAGAGGATGAAAATGTTTGGACGAAACTGACGTGAATCATCACACATCACAGCTCACACTGAATAAAAAGTACAATTACTCTAAGACAAAACCATGCAGACGTTACATGCCTTAGGCGCCTTCTGCTGAGATGAAGGAATCCAGTGGGCAAGTTGTCTGCAGCTCCTGGGACTCCAGCCTACATGGCTTCCTTTTAGTTCACAACCAGGATTTTTCAGTTTGTGCTCATTGACTTAAATCAGCAAACATGAATGATGTCATGGTTGGACAACAATGCAGGTGGACACTCAAACGCCTGCTTTCCTTGATGCTGACTGTGTATCTTGGACTGTAATTACCTGCTCACAGTTTTCTCTCAGTCTCACATTTACCCAAAATAAATTACTTTCAAAGGCTACGTTGAGTAACCTTGTTCTGCATTTCTGAGTTGGATAGTAAGCATACAAATAATCCGTAATGTCGCTTATAAAAAAATCAATGTTTCAAAACTTTGTCAGAAGTTGCTGAAGCATTGAGTTCTTCCTCTACCACGTCAGACATCCAGTTGGATATCGTTGAGTTCCTCTAGCTTGCAACACCTGTTTACCGCTTTAACAAAATTCAAAACAAACCGTGACAAAAACCTGGGAAATTCAAAGAAAATTTCGTTTTTCTACCACGTCGTCCACAAATCTGAAGGAACTGAAAAAATGATAGTCAGATTCTTCTGCATTTGACTTTTCCTGAGTAAATCTCACGTTACGCTTTGTGGACTACCGCTTTTTGGGGGCAAGATTAACTGCAGCACATTCTTTCGGAGTTTCACTGCACGCTACTCGAAGGAAGTAGAAAGATCCACATCTCATCAGGTTGCCCAAACCTCGACGGGAGCAGCTAGTTGTTTCGGCGCGTTCGCAAAATAACCACTGTTTTCTATCTCCACGCGCTAACTCCAACTGAATCGCGTTTGGTTGAACGAAGGCTGGAACAAGCCAGACTATTGAAATGGAAAGCTGTCTTGTAGCGTGCCAATGCAACACTGACATAGTCCAGATGAGACTTTGCAACTGTTGATAACTGGAAGAGATGAATAAAACCTCAAGTTTGTGGACTTCTCTGCTTCAGGTAACGAACGACAAGCCCGAGACAAGGTCTGTTCATTTGAACTTCTCCTCCGGAGATTCACCAGGTTCTCTGTTTCGGAACATCAAGATACATTCGGCAAGTATCCATCTGTTCCCAGACTCTCATGCGCGCTATGCTGTCTTAATTGAATCTCAAAAGAAAACGAGAACTGCCAAAATGACCTATCCTGAAGCATCATGACAGCCGAGCAGACAACAAACGAGGAAGGCCAACCGCAACATAGTACTTTTTTTGTCAGATCTATGAAAGCGTAAAGCGTGGATAATTGAACAAATACCCGCCTAACTCATTTTTTATTTCCACTTTAGATTATACATTGATTTGAAATATGCAAAATCTGTGTGACCATCTCAGGAATTCCTCCTCGTGCTGTAGACCACAGACGTCTTAAATAACCTCAACCCGTAAAAACCCTAATCAAAGTATTTTCGTTTAAAAGTGCTTTGTGGGACAGTGAACCCTTCGAAAACTATCAGCAGTATCCTAACACGATGTAATGGTTAGGCGTACCGGTACTAATCAGATCAGGTATGTTTCTTACGCCTTTTTAGAGAGGAAAACCAGAGAAAATCAGCTCGTTTTAATGCTTGAATTTCCAGTATCTCAAACGACATTCCAATTAGAACTGTTAGTTTTGCAGTTCAGTACTAGCACTGTTCAAGTGGGAACCATGTTCGCGCAAAGAACAACACAAATTTCACGGAACCAGAGGTAATCAAAATCCTTCTTAGATGTCCTCATCACGAGATTACCAACTGCAGACGGAAGTCCACAGAAAGGTAACGCATACAGACGAAGTTCTCAGCTACCACAGCACTCATCCGAAATGTCACAGGGAAAGCTGCATCCGGACTCTTTTCAAGCGCATTGAGACGCACTGCAACATTACGCAGTCGAAAGTCAGAGAAAAGAGACACTTGTACAGAGCTTCCCAAAGAAACGGATACCTTGGACTCTCAGAAAATCCGATTCAGTCAACGCAACAGCGCAAGAAGAAGGCAAACGGATCACACTTCCATACATCAGGGATATTTCGGAAATGACCGCATGGCTGCTACGGCAGTACAGCACAACAGTGTTCCACAAACCTGCAAACACTCTACGGAGAGCACTATCAAACCCAAAAGGACGAAAACGCGATGCTGAGGACCAGCGTCGTGTACAAGATTCAAAGCAGAGATTGTGACAAACGGGAAGAAAGCTCCCTACCAGAATACACGGATAGAAACTTGCAACCAAAAGGCAGGACCAATTTTCACTAGTCTCCATACACGGAGATCAAGATGAACACAGATTCAACTGGGTCATCGTTCACATATTGGCTCAAACAAGAACAAAGAAAGAACGTGACTTCATAGAGGCATGGCACTCACTGAAACAGCCAACATCAAAATCGACCCAATCTGTCGACCACTGCAAGCGAAAGAACTATGGAACTACAGAACGCGGAGGCGGACAAACTAAAACAAACAAATAATCGGGCTGAAGTAAGGAAACTACCAAAAATAGAAGCCGCCGTAACAACCTACCAAATTCAGGGAAGAGAGACCACAACACAACACAAACCGGGGACGGACCAATGGAAAAAGGACCCGTAACACTCCAAAACAGCAATCCAACCAACCAATGGAATACGAGGCGTACAGACCACAACGCAACGTAATCGGGCCAATAATACTACAAGAACGGTATACACCAGTTAGCCAATCACATGACAGGATATTGGATGCTCTTCAAAAACTAGATGAATGCAGCTAGGCACGGAGGACGCACCCACTCAACTGCGCACTGATGATGTTTCCTCGACCGGGGCCGAAACGTTTGAAAACCAATTGTCAAGCTCGGCGAACAGATCAACTACCATCTGATCAAGCAACAGTGAAGACACACGAGCTACACATAGTTCGATAAATCGACAAACCCTAGCTCAAACCGTGTTTGTTGTTCTGCAAAGCCAGAAGCCAGGGACTACATTACGTAATCCTGATTACGCAACCACAATACGTGAATTCGATAAGATATTTATTCTGATAGTGGCACTTAACATCAGATGAATTTTATGAGGGAAATGGCTGCAATTAAATGCCATTTCTGAGTGATCTACTTATTTAGCTAGTAGAGGATACGCCCTATTGCAGGATATATATATATATATATTCTTCAACAGTTGTCGAAGAATTTTCAGCAACACTATGAGTAGTGCATTACGAATATACATGTATCGCGATATCTCGAATATCGTAGCAACTGAAACATGAGGCGGCCTGTTGCAGCACATTCAGTTGCCTGGAAACATCACAAACGAGAGATTCAGCTGGGTTCCAGTTGAGTCTCTCCCAAAACCAAATTTGTTTGCAAATGAGTGTATTTATCGAAAGTGCCAGTTTTACTATTTGTCGTACAAGGTTTCCAGTACACTTGTTGTGTAAGCTTCTTGAAAGGCAAGTTGACTATTTTTGCACACAATAAATATTTGATAATGTTGATGACATTCACGTGCATCTACTCATTTAGGCGTGCTCGTAATACACCATATTTTGGTTGCACAACAGTGTGTGTGTTTCTAGCCGCACAAAATGGCACCGCCTACACACCTTAGTAAACAATCCAGGACTTGGCAAAAGTGCCATTCTCAATTCTGACAGATATGGGCCACAAGACAAGCTTTCAATATTATCCGTTGGGTCAAATCTGAATCATTCAAAGGTGTACCTTCGTGCAACCTAAATATGGCTAGGGCTGCTCTCACAAAGCTGCAGGCCACAGCCCTTGGAAACAGATGGTTAACATGAAGTCCAAGCTGTGATATGGTCTTAACGTTTATACCTGATGTAAACTAGGCCCTTTGGTGATTATTCGAAAACAGTTATTCACTTTCTTTCGACCTTCCTACGGAATAAATACTCCAGACACGTTATACTGAAGTGGCCTCTGGTAAGGCGTTAGAATATAGCTTAAGTGTTACCAGCTGCCACATAATCGGCAGCCAAAGAACCGGCATTTTCGACCACCAGATTAGTTACATCCTGACCTACTGAGTTTTGAGAAGGCTTTGCATCAAAATTCAAGCCCAGCACCCTGGGCCCTTTAAACTCGACCCACAATGACTTCGGAGCACACTTATCTGCTTTCATTCTCTCTTCCGCAGGCTTCTAAAAGACTAGAGTGGGCTTGTGGCCAGAAAGGCCCTTTCATACTAAACGACTGCTCTACTAACAGCGCTTGTCTAATTGTACGCCTCCATCGCAGTCTTCTATTCATTTTCCTCTAATAATCTGCCTCTGACCTAGAGACTAGCGATTTCGTATGCCTTGTCATTTAGCTTTGAACGATTGGCAGAGCATCTCAGCTCAAAACTGTATCTTTATCAGTTCAACCCTAACCCTTGTGCAACTAAAAGTAGTCTTCCTTACTTCGACTCATCTGTAACCACAAACGTTTTACAATCATCATTTATCTTGGATTGCTCCCAATGGCATAGATGTGTAGTATTTCGGAAAATATCTCTTAATGATGCCGGTGCTGTGCAGTCTTTTTTGCGGCCGCAAAGTCGATGTGCTCTGCTCTAACCTTCTTGCCAACTTATTACCGCATTTTAGAGTTGCCTGACTGACCAGTCTTGATTGTCTTCGTTAAGTGTGATGTGTACGGCTGACCCTGTCATTTCGACTGCCTTCATTTTGGCCTGGACCTCCTGAGAGTTTTGTAACCCTCGTGGGCTCAAAAAGTTTCAAGGAGGGTGCGCAGCAAAAGGGTAAAAGACAAGCCATCACCGGAAATACAAATACAAACGACCGTATCAAACAAGGTACATTTGGTATTTTTTCAGAGCTTGGAAAATTTTCATGCCAGTGACTGCATAAGTGAGGTCTCAAAATTACCAAAACTCGTCCAGACTGACGGACGCTAGCTGTTTCTCAAGCATAAATCAGCAGAACAATTATGAAAAAACCTTGCTAGCAAGTGTAAATATGTAGTTCCTAGCTCATACTGCAGTTTGCTTGAGACGAATTGGGTTGAATTCAACTCTCGCGTTGTCGTGCACTTGTAGATGGCCTGTAAAGATAGAGCAATATGTCTGCTTGTGCGATTTGAGGGAACCCCAATGGTTGTCCAAAGTGTACGAATTATTTATAGTCCAGCAGCCTTATGCCCATTGGCCACCACAATTACCACTCCCGTCATTATCTTAGCCACAAAAGTCACACCTGATAGAAAGGCCTTTCTGCTGTAAGTGGCTAAAACTCAAGGTTTAACCGCAGCAAAGTGCCTACAACAAGAACATTGTTGTAGCTCAGTCCCCGCCTCAGATGCATGTAAACTGTCGTTTTGACGATGCCACGGCTTTACGTAGTGCCAATTAAAGGGAATGTGGCTGTCTGCACCTTTGAGTCTGTGAAGATAGCTACAGAAACTCATGCTCTATCCAGATTAAATAACTGGCAATTACGTGTTTCACAGGAAAGGCAACCACTGACGGGAATTCATAATGTAAGCAGTGCACGATCTGACAGCTTCCCTTAAAACTTGATGATTTCTCTATTTCTGTATGTCTTACTTACAACAATCACCTTTAAAGTTTATCTGTATATACTTTAAGTTAGTTGAACAGCCTTCTCTGAAGTCACACGGCTGAGATAAACTAGTGGTGTTTTACTCTGGGAAATAAAAAACATTACATTTCTTAAACGGTTATGATCTAAAGACCTGAAGCATTGAAGCTGAGCCATTATCTATACAGAGAAAACTGCCATATTGCGATCCGGCTCATGGGTACACTGAGCAGTTCTTGGCTATTGACGCAACGCCATGACCGATAACGTTCACAGTCAAATGCGTACCATCACATGGTATAGTACGCACGAATCAGAAGTTCAACATTTTGTACATAACATTGTCGAGTCAGCATTGAGAATGCTCACCGGGTCCAGATATAAGATACAAAACAACGTTTGACCACTGGCTCATAGTGTTTAAATAATGGCCAATTAGCGTGCTGGGTCGTTTTGGGGTTCTCGCGTTTTTCAAATGCTGTTTCTATCAGGTAATCACGGGATCAAATCATCAAAATCGTTTGTTCCATTCAGAATCCATTCATCCTATCAATCCACTACCAAACGTTTCTACACTGCAATTAAGCAATTTCACCAAGGAGTAGTGCCCCATTCGGAGCGGAAAAGAGACAAGAAAAATAGTCTGCAGATCACAGATGTGACAAACATGTTAGTAGATGTGGTAGAAGGTGCACAATTAACTATATGTTTGTTTCGCTCATTAGCTTAAGTAGAACGGCCCAAGCGTCCTTCAAAAATCTGGCATCACACAGATATCCTCAAATCTGGTTTGCATTTGGATACAGAGAAAGACATTTACTAACCTCTTTACGTGTAGTTTCAATTTGGTTGAAAAGAACTTTTGCTTATAAACAAGATTTATATCGGTGGCGCTTGGCAGCGTTCCAGCTTAATGAAGGAAAGCTCAGAGGGCAAAGGCCTTAGTCACTAGGTTTTTGAACAGTGGCTGCTTAAGGGGATGGCACTTTGAATTCGTTGTTATAAAGCTGTGTGAAAATCAACATCAGAAGTCCGTTACAGCATTCTTGGTAGATGTCAATTATGATGTTACAAACCTTACGCAGATATTGTTAACTCAGATATTCAGATCCATAGGTTGTACTTGATGCGACGGACAGAGCAGCGGCTGTGGAGTAGTTACTCTGAATGACGCATAGATCCACATTAAATCAAGCTCTGAAAGCCATAAAAGCCATCCAAAACCCATCATACACCACACAAGGATTGATAACCATGCCGTTTCTCCATTTTCTTTTTCCACCAAGATCGGTTCAGTAGAAGTAAATCGACTGTTCACCTCAGTCGCTGCACATTATTGCTTAATTTCCTGTGAGGAGTTGAAAATCGGTGGAAAACTCGGGCATCTTAATGGTACTGGTGCTCGAAAAATGATGTACACACATAATGCGAGATTTGCTTGACTTATTTCTTTCCTACTTAACACCGTTATGAGCGAACACAAATCAACAAATCTGTGAGACTCGCAGGGCATTGCTGGCATTGTGTGAGCTCTGGGCCCTCAAGATTGTGTGTAAGCCCTCAGGTATTATCCTTCTTAGCCTGATGCACAATAAATAAATTGGGCACAGTTTTGCTCGTAGTGACCGTGAGTGTCACAGACCGATTGATTTTCAAAAAGTTTGCCCACAGCCGTAGCAGTGTACGCTCTGGTCTTGCGGCTAGTGTAAGGGGCATTGCGCAGCTTACAGGCCACTTTCTATTGCATTATCCGAAGTTTGTCCTCCAAAATGAGCTGACAAAAGGTAGATCACAACATACAGTTGAATTACAGGCAATTTTACTTTAGAAATACAAGTTTTGCGCTACTTTTGGATCACCCCCAAATTCGGTGTTGCTTCGCTCAACCAAGGCTGACTTTTCACATCAATTTTGAGACATTGGATTCCAGTATCCACCCCTGGACCGCTGCACCGTTATCGGTGACCGCTGCAGAACCTCTTATCCATCTCACTGTTGTAACCTTGGTCGTGCTGGAAACTGGCTACCCCTTATGTTAGGGATACAGAGAAATTACTTTCCTGAAGAGAGTATAGTGGTGTACTCTGTTGAAAGTCTTATTTAGGCATCTCCCTCCGGTGTATTTAATAATCTGATCTGATCAGCTTTTTGCACAAAAGCACAGCTAACTCACATTTTACCTATTAGAAACCCGTGTTGTTCTTTTGCTTGCAAAGTGTTATTCACAATGGATCGCCCCAAGGATATCTTACCTCATCTCTCAAGAAACGTTCTGGTCCCCAAAGTAGGTCCCAAAGTCTCAGTAATCAGCTATCTCCTGTTTGCCTCCGCATCCACAGAACGACTCCTTGATGGTTAGCCCCCGCTCCGCTTTCTATTTATTGGTTCCAGTTAGTGACACTCGAATGATGGCCAATGAACGACGTGTGAGACCCGTCAGGTTCACGAGTTTATTTTTGTCTACGTGCAGCCCAGTCTGGGTTGTTTTGGTCTAAGTTCAACCCTTTTGTCAGTCATCTGTCACTGTAGACCGGCAGTTTTGCTGATTTTAAAGCATGATATACTGTAAACCAGATATGGACAAACAAGGACGTGTGCTTCAAATCAACTTCCACTATCAAACTCCCTTCATTCCTGCTACGCTTATTCTTCGGTTGGTGTGGGAGAAACTCCGGCGGGGCTGGTTCACTGCATTCTGTATTGAGTTGAATTTGTGTACATCGCCAAGGTGTTTTCAGCGCGCTTCACCCATCGTGAATATCCTTGTACCTGTCGTAACCACCTACTCTACGTCTCACCTGACAGGTGCATTACAGACTGTACCTGATATATTGACAATATTTCGGCCTTAGGATAATCAGTTACTCTAGAACAATAATGGCGGACGAATTAGGCCAAAAGCATACACAAACATATCCACTCACTTTAAGTCACGACGAATAGTGAGAAAGAACACTCTTTGAAATTTCCACCCGCCAACAAACAGATACAGAACATATGACTTGAACAAAGCAACAATCAGACAGTCGCCGAAGAAAATCCATTGTACCAAGAGTAGCAGAACAAACATGTGCCAAGGCTGAAGCTCTTTTGGAGTCATCTTAAATTGTGTCCACCGACGCGAAAAAGGAAATTCACTCGAACTGCCGCGCGTTCTGTAGGCCAGTGCAAGGTCAGTTTAGGACTTAGCGTCCACAGATCGATGCACAGGACCAAAGCTTTTTCACAATCAGCTCTGGTCTAGTTTTGAGTAGTTTCAATTCGTCTGAGAGACACAAGTGAAAAAGGCCCCCGGGGTTTCCGCTTTGAACAACAAGCTTCACAGCGCAAGTACCCAAAATTCTCCAGGTGACTAGAGCTGGGTTTTAGATGTGCTTTGGACTATTGTAGGGAGAATGCTATCCCACACAATCCGGAACACAGTGACCTTAGTCTGTTAACCTTGAAGCGCTTAGTATTATGCCATCACAATATGCGGATAAGAATAAAATTAAGAAAAATTAGGCTCTCGTTGAATCGATGATAGCTTAGGAGAAATGGATCATGGAGTTTCGGTGTGTTTCATTGTTGGCGAGCACTTCTCTGCACAGCGGCTTGGTGGACGCGCTCAACCAGGGGAAGGTCTTTCGCGCGTCCCAATTTTTCGCTAGTCGCACAAGGTCAATACAGTGATCTATATTTTCAAGCTGCATGATCCTCACGTTGTTCCTTCTACATCTTGATGTTCATTTAGACTTAGTGGGAAGCTCTCCCACGTTGCTCAGAGTTATATTCATGCCCATTATTTATGTTTATCCAGGCGGGCGATCAGCGGTTCCTTTGCTGTTGGTTCCTTTCAAAAATTTCAACTTCCGACGATGGTAGCAAGTCTTATTCAACGAGGACGGAGTGCTCATACGCCCTTAAAGTGATTCTGTCTTCAGCTTCGCTCATGTAGTACATCAAGTGCTATTGTTGGCCTTAATTGTGGCAGGGACTATGGAAAAATATGTGATAACCATGAAAGGGGTCTTCCTAGGATGGTGTCTTGAATAATGCTGATGGGATTCTGACGATGGGAGATATTTGAGCATTTGCCTCGCTATCGAAAGGAGATGCTTTAGCAGTGGCGATATTACCCCTTTAATCCCACAGTCTTGGATGTGGTGGAGAACCGGGACCTGCTGCTTAGGTGGATCCTATTGAAAAGTCACAAATACAGCTTCCGATGTGAGTGTCTAACGTTTAGCTTGTGTCAGGCTCTCCATGGATGTGAGAATAACTTTTCGGGAACAGCGTTGGGCCGGCAATTTCAGGTTGTATGATTGATATAACAAGGCATGCCTTCCATCACCTTGTGCGCTGGTAAGGCACTGAATCTAGCAGTCTTGTATCTACCGGCTAGAAACAGTCACCGGTTTTGTAGAATGTGCATATTACGTCCATAGGCAAATGGATTTTGTTCATCTTAGGAAGATTGGCGAAACATCAGCCAGAAATATTTCATCAGGCTGAGAGATATTTACTTTAGGAATCTCAAATGTTTTCGATTTAGCTTCAACCTGTGAAAGAGACTTGCCATGTGCGAATGTTCGCAAAATATACTTTGTTGGCTAGACGTTTATGAAAGCTCTTAAGGTGAAAAAGAAGATGCGAAAAACGCAAATCGCCACAGCTCCCGATGTATACCTAGGATTCCATTATCGCTTCATCCATATGTATTCCGTTTTTCTCGTACGATGGAGCGTCGGCATTTTCCATCGATGGTATCGCGCGTACTTCAGTAGTACTTCTTTTAAATGATGCTGTGGCCCAGTTTCCGCAATTATGTTGGCAAATCCATGATTCCGTAACTTGAGAGTGAGTTCCAATTCGCCTTGATCTTAAGTGGAGCCGCTTTTTGTAGTTTGAATGCGTTTTTGTTCCCTTAGATGCACCAGCTTCGTGAATTTGATGTGCAGTTATTTTTGTTAAGAAAAATTAGCATTCGTACAAGGCTTGCGTAGCAGACGCCGCAAATAAATGTCTGATGTGTATAGTTTCTAACCTGGTTGTATATGAAGCCAAAATTCAGCACACGATGTTCAACGCATTTCGGCCCCAACGCCACCCCTAAGTAAGGCCGAAACCACTTCCCCAAAAAGCTCCACCTCCGGTTTTTTAAAAAATCATCCTATTGAGAACCGACCTCCCTCCAGCCCACCGTGGAGAGGCAGGTTATTGGCTTTCGCAGTACTTCTAACTTCAGACCGCGGTAGGCAAGAATGCCTCTCTACATAGTGACAAACTCTGATCCTCCCGAGATATCCCTCCCTTGGTACTCCAGATCACCAAATATGTCTAACAAGGGAGTAGTATTTTTCATGACCGGGACAAAAGGAGGCTAGTATTTATTAACCGGATCAGTATGCTTGAAGGCACGCATACCACCTTGCTATACCCGAGGTAGATCAGAGGGCTTGGAGAACTCCACTAAGTAAGCTGCAATGGACAGGGAGTTTATTCGCATTTTCTCCAAACGCTCCTGCAATTTATGAAATTAATCAGCCTCGTTCACTGTTGAGCAGCAGCCTCCTTATTAAGCTCTTCTTTCCGCAACTCCACCAAAACTCCCAGAGCGCTGGCGATTAAAACACTTGATTTATGCAAGTTTCCACTAATAAACGAGCTCACGGTCAACCCCAGAAGGACACCTGAGCCCGAAAGTTATTGATGGATTACCAAGTTCTCAATATGGTCTTCGATAAGCTGAACCCATTGAAACATTCGGCAACAAAACTTGGTGCAACAGTAACAGCAACAAAACGCATCGGGTACGATCACCGGTAAAATTGCTGCGGTTCATGATGGCATGGCGCTGCCATACCAAGTTTGGTTGCACACCGCAACTGTTCCCTTCCAACTCTCGACCGTACCCTCTCGCTTACTCGTTCTATTAACTTCAAATACACATAATGCTCCTCACCTGGCTCTCGCTAACATCACGCTAAGTACATTTCAAACATCTGAAACTGTCGTTTGAATTTAGTCATTTTGGTGTATATTCAGTCTGCGTTGTCACCAACTCACTCTTCCAATGGAACTAGTATGCCCGACTTCACAACAGCGACACCAATGAGTATTCACAGGTTCACTGTATATCATGTTGCTGGGATCCTTGTCACCATTTACCTGCTTTGCTAGTCCCCCCATTTCATCATCCCCACATACGCTTCTTGTGACCCTGGCCATGAACCCAACACCCCAAGGCCACGAGGCTCCAGTGGTTATTTTTGGCTTCGGTTAAGTTTGACCGGCTGGATGACGCCAACTCTGCTGCTTCACCAGATCTGATGTTCTGATCCCTCATTTTCCGCAGTTAACACTTCTCTTGTCATATTTCAGGCAGGAGGCCTCTTGTTTTACCCCTCGATTTGTTTTTGTCCACCACTATCGAATCCTAGTGATCCGATCTTGCTCGATGTTCTCTCTAAAAAAGAGCTTCCCTGGTCGTGTCGGTTCATTGATGACCGCGTCTACATTGGATAAAGCTCACCGCCTATGATGCTGTCCCTTTTCCCAAAACCCCCTGCACCCCCAGTACCCGCTAGTCATGCCCTTATTCTGACTGTAGCCTTAAGGTCATGCCTGACGGCGTGCCTCCCACAAGTTGGGAATACACAATATTATTACTATTATTATACAGTAGTCATCATCCCGGGTAGCTGTACGCATCTTTTGGGTCCAAATTTGCAACTCCCTCTTCCACTTCAAAGATCTTTAATTTTCAAGATATATGTGCTTAAGCATTTCTTTTTTGAAAAGCTATCGGCAAGCTGACCGGTCAGCTTGTTAGATATGGAGCTCCAGACAGACAGTGGCAACGAAGATGGACACGGGCATCCTGCCTGACACGTGATAAATAAACTGAAAATTGAGGAAATTTAGGAAAACGGATCTGGAGATCCGGCCGGTCAGCTTGAAATGAAATCTATAATTATGGCGGAGGCTTCGATGCTTTGTACTTCTGGGCTTGTGACTACGGTGAGGAAGTAGAGGACTTAACAATACGGATAACTGGTAGCAGGAATCTCAGAATCACGGTGTACGGTGAAACCATAGAAAATACTGGTCTGGCTGTTATAGTGGAGTCCAGTACTAAACTTCCGTAGGGTAGTGAGATTGTGCTAACACACAAGACGAAACGCGAGCGGTATAGAAAATGATCGACTTAGTGGGTGGCACAAGTTGAAAGTCTACGCGGATGGTCAATTCCAAACAAAAGGTTAGCAGATTAGAATGACAAGATCCCGGATGTGGCTGAGACAAGTTGAAGAATTTGTCCCTAGTTGCTGAGTTTGAGGAGGCCTTGGATAGCATAAATTCGACCACACTTAGGGTGATGACAACAAGTGATTAAATGAGAAAAGATAGCAACAGGATAGTAGACTAGCAACCGAGGAGTTGTTATGCTAGTCAGTGTACGCTATTATATCACAAGCGACCTACAGCAAACCGTTTTAATTAAGCAGAGAGGCTCTTTGGTGAGGGAAATCGAGTACATAAGGACTGACTGCAGTAGAACTCCCAAGGTGTTTACGTGGAATTTATTACGTGGGTTGGAAGGTACCATAATTTAGGAGGGAAAGTGAATATAAGACTAATGGTCACCAGTCTCCGAAGCGCTGCTATCAGCTTCAAAAAATAAGTGGTGCATGAAGAAACAGCCCTTAAATGCTATACTTGTACGCCAGTAGTGAAGCCCCCCAAATGTGGGGAGAACCAAACTTAAGCTTTTCCCCATCATAATTCATTGGTGTTTCCTGTCTTTAACTATCCTTTTATCTGGACAACTTTAACAAGCACGCACATTATCACCACCTCACCGAAGCAGATCGGACGTATCTGAGCAACCAATCTTCAGAAAACACACGGCCGATTGACACCTTAGAGGACAACCCAACAACATCCATGGTTATGTTGCTCAGTAATACGGACAGTATCAGCCACTATAAGTCTCTCACATGAACGAGTACCGAGTGAAATATGTCGCCTATTCAGTGTGAAACGACCGGATAATCAAGCAAGAGGTGACCCTTGTGGGGTTTTAAGCCACTATCTTCAAAGGTGCATTTTTTGTTTTACCTTGTGATGCCATACCTAACATACCATACCTAGTGTGACAGGCACTTACAAACACCAGAATATCTTGGCTGTACTATAAGTTTTCGGGTGCTATCTTGTATTAAACCAGCCAGGTCTTATTATCCGGCCTTGACTAAAGGGAGAAATGTGGATAAACTCACGGATGACACCGTTTATTGCTTGGGTTTGCTTAAAAGTCCACGCTCTAATTGTAGTGTTATTTTCGACTGCTGGGATGGTTTAGCTAGCGTAAGGAATTCATACTATGAAGCTTTTGTTCCCGAGAGATTTACAAAAAGCTTTGCTAATTGTGGAGGTCCCTACTCAGGATGCAAACCTTTTTTGAGTTGCTGACTGAATGCAACTCTCCACGGACAGTGAAATGTTCTTGGTTATACTTGTGTAATAGAATGCACAGCACCGGGCTTACCCCTCTTTACAGACACACTAAGACCAAGAGCCTCAGGCTTTTTTCCAATCGCTCATCCTTGTGTGCCTTAAACTACTACAACTCTGGGCCAACCCAAATTCGATACATAGTTGCACAACCCTTTCTGCGCAGCATGCAGTCAAATAGCCATTCCTCTTGCACTGTGTACATTGTTATTTGCGGTAGCTCCCGACGGATAGCCTATTTTCCTGCACAACTTTCTCATGCAATTTCTGAATCAGTGCCATTTTTTCAATTTTGGTAGCCCGCTGTAATACCATCTTAAAAACCTTCCATGTCCTGACACGCCTTTCTACATGATACATCTTTCTCATTCTTCTGCCTGCCAGATAGTAGCAAGTTCTCACGAACTACCTGAAAAGGCAGGTGCATTGGAATTACAGCGTTGTGTCTCATCCATTCGCAACTCGCCATCACTAAAGAGCTTTATGGTCTCTACAACTACGGTAAAGTTTCATGTGACAAGCGTGCCTCGTTGTCTGTGCTTCCCCCGTTGTGTTTTTACCAGCCCTGTTCAGGTTTTTGGGATCATTTGGCATGTTCCTTACAAGTTGAGCAATAAACCTGTTATTATTATAACCACACGACTATGACAAAGTAGCGCATCTATAGCTAACGCACGTTACCCCCATTTACATGTAATTACACCTTTTTTCCCTAATACTTATCTTCATTCCCCACTATTTAAAGCCAAATGATTATCATCTTTTTTAAGGTCGGATATCATGGCGACCCTTCATTAGATAGAAACGGCTACCGCCCTTCAGTGGCCTGTTGTGTAAGGCGGCAGCAAACTTTGCGCTTTTTAGTAACCCGATTTTACCTTTTTTCCCCTGAGTCCTCAATCTATAGGTGGCTGCCGCTTTTTTTCTCTGGCTGGCGGCACCCGTGCACAACGCCTCCCTGACGGTGTTACCGATGTTATTTTTTTACCAATCTCCTTTCATCACTATTCCTTGTCCGATCTTGATTGCCTAAATAACCCTGGATGCTTCGCCCGATAAGTCTAAACGCGGGGCTATCAGAGAACCAACGTACGATGTGGCAATGGCGTTCCCGGAACTACCGTGCTCAGACCAATGGAGTGGCCTCAGCTCACGGTGTCACTGTTTTTTCCAGACCAAGCATGCTAATTGCGCACACAACACAAGCTTGTTTTGTTACATTTTCGCCAAATTAGGAGGCGCTGGTTATGCCACTGTTTGTCGGCAATTTCTGATCATCAGTACGCTTGCTGTTCCAACGACGACCATCTGGTCCTATGCAATACAAACATTTGGTCCTCTTAATAAATTCGACCAAGCGCTGTTCAGAACTTTCAAGGACAGCCGACTATAATGTGCTTCGTGATCCTAAGTTGGCCCGAGATAATACTTCACTTACCGAGGGTCATCCAACTATTGCAAAGGTTGATTTGTATATTATGATACTCCTGAGCTTCATTTTAAAATGCCCCCAGTTATGCTGTTTTCATCATCCTAAAGCCCATTTTTTCTATCTGTCACACTGTCCCCTTTACCGCCTTCACGTCACACGATTCAAAGTTGGGCCGTAGAGATATTCGCCATGATTAAATCCTACTGACCAGAAAGTGCCACACCTGGTAAGACCCGTTTTGCGATGGACCGAGCCCTTTGCAGCGGGCGCAAATTCCCGCCCTTTAGGCGGTGCAATTCAAGTCTGTTGTGTTGTACTGCTACCAGCGCCGCTCAGTATTTGCACAATGGAATTGATTTCTCGAAAGCTACGACATTTTTAGGGTTGCCACTTCATAGTGTGTATAATGTGTATGTTCATGTATTATTGCAAATTCTCTATATTGGTGCTTAGTTTAAGTAAGCGAATCTTCGAAGTCAGCAAACACAACCGACTGTGAATAGGCTGCCTAATGTGAGGAGAAATCGCGATTTGCGGAAGAAGGTGACTCACTTACAATGCGTGGAACCTTCAGTTAGCTTCACAGCTGAAATAATTCTCTGAACACTCTAGAGTATACATGGCCCTTGTGGATGCAAAATATTCGGTGGTGCCAATCCCGTAAACAATCGATAATCGCTGTTAAAAGTTAAACTTGCGTAGGCTGCGTTCATTATTGGCGAAAAATCGTGCAATTTCGTTGTTAAACGGCAGAGTCTTGCGTTAGTGCCTGCAAATTATGCTAGCAAGACCGTGACGTTGATCAATTGGCCGCATGGAACTAACGTGCGACTAGTGGTCCACAATGCCTAATCAACTAGCCACATGAAACGTACGTCTGCCATGGTGGACAACGAAACGAACCTAGCTGACAAACACGGCTAAAATTCAGCCAGTGATTATTGATGCATATTCAACTGGCCGACACGAGCCCATGCATCTCTACCGGGAAAAGTCAAAGTTTCCAATTGTACAACATTAAGCGTTGGACTTCATTTTTATTGGTTGTTGTGATTGGTACATATATCTTGCCGGGGAGCGTATGGCCTTCTTTGTGAGCAGCATTCATTGAGTTGTTGACGGCCTAAAATGGGAGGAAGATATAAGTTATCGAATTATCGGCACGAAGCTAGCGGCTGCCAAACTGGGGGGTATTGATTACTCTAAAAAGGAGCACTTCAGTAGCACCATCAAAGACTTGCGGGCTTCTGACGTAGAAAGTTTTATTTCGCTAGCAACGGTTTTGCAGAAAAATGCACCATGCATCCAAGGCGCGGCGCTAACTAGTAAAACGATGGTTCCCAAATTTACCCCACCAACCACTTGGAAAAAAGCAGTTATCATTATCATTATCATTAAAATTCTGCATGCATCCTGCACATAGGGAGAATGCCTCGTTTAACAATAGAAATGCACTTGAGGTAACTCAAGGCAGGAAATGGCTTGAGTTCACCTATATGTATGAACCGGTACAGAACAGGTACAGAAAATAGTGTTTAGTGTGGACACAGTGAAACGCTTTTGCCCGGACTCGACGGGGTCAAAGTGGAATCACTGATCAAATTTCTAGATCTTACCGTGTCAGGCAAACCTGAAAAAACTTGGGCGCATAATGCATTTATAGGTAAAAGCAAGTTATATTGCTTGAACACTTATATGAATTCAAACGGATTAAAATGCATGACAACTTGGCCGTACTGTTTGCGTCTGATGTGATTTTACTATCAGAATATTAGCTGAATGAGGCCAAAGGCTCATTTTCAAGACAAACTGGTTATTAGAGCTGATAAGTGTGTCGGTTGCTATATTATTATTATTATTATTACTATACGTTTCACGATACTTCAGGCAAGCTATCGGTCTGCCAGAAGGAAACTGTTTCTGCGTCTAACCAAAATTTCCGCGAAATCAGCCGCTTTTTGAATGCTGCTTCACGCATAAGAAAATCGTTTCTTAATATTGCGCGCCTTGCTCTTAGATACGACAGTTTGATCGCTAAAGCACCACATACATCCTTGACAGTGGCCGCCGCGAAAAATTAGTTTGCTGACAACTTTTGCGGAACATGTTGTAGGGCTCCGAACTATTCACAAAATGCCAGTGCAACACTAAATTTCGAACAACTAATTTCTTTCCCTGCAGAGACAACCCGGAATCACATAATAGCGAGAAACTATGCACTGCGCCTGATTCTAAAAGCAAACTGCATGAATAATGTTTGTCGCAAGCGGAGTGATGACACGCACTGGAAAATATTATCTTTCGCTTCGTTAAAGAAGCAACCACAACACGGCAGTCGAGAGAGTTTTGAAAGTCAGACAAAGCATAAATTCTCCAATTTCTATTACCTGAAATCGATAACATCAGTTAATATTTCAAGCTATGTAACGACTGACAAGATTGGTTCCTTTAAAAGCGACAAACTTTGGACAACCGGTAGTCGCAAATATGATTCATCTGGTTGTAAGAGCACCAAGGCAAAATAATGTTCCGGGAGGAACTGTATATGCATGATCTCGTTCATCTGTAGCACCCCATCGGCGCCTAACTGACAGGCCTCCAGACGGAAGCACGAGGACTGGGATATTGCCAAGCTGCCCATACCTAGACAAAGGAAATCGAGAAATAGAGGTGTGTTTTGAACTACGGACCTTCCGGTCAGTATATTCACACGGTTACCGCTACGCCATCTCGCCCCATGAGGCAGTATCACGCTGGTGAATACAGAAGTGAGGAAGGCAACCAACGACAGCGCCGTATTGTCATTTGCAGAAGGTGAAATGTTCCAGAACATTAGTCTTCATGTTGCTTAGTACGATAACCCAAATAAGCATGATTAGCGTAACCGTTGCACATGCACTATCAGCATTTAAGGCAGAAAGAAAAAATGCAGCATTTATATGTAAAACACAAACCAGCGTGTTCAATAATAAAGTGGAAACACAAATGCTGTTGCATTTTGGGTGCGATGGTGTGGATATGGTGGCCGTAGCTGGTGCAAAAGCTTTATACTTCTCCTAAAGCGAACAACCATGTTGCATGACGCATTTTTTGAACTCCTCTGTGCCAGTTCTCCATCCTTGGGGAAGATCAAAATTTTTCTACATTGCAAATTCATGGCTACTCCATCATGTTCACTCAATAAGTGAATACATGTGGCTGCTCTCTGCTGGCGGTGCGGGAAAAAAACGTAGTTTATTGGATTTTCAAGGTTCACTGGAACAAACCTTTAGAAACAAAGCCATTTTGAGTGTGGCCAATTCATCCGGATAGGTCACCGCCAGTTTAGGCCATGCCATAGGCACAGTTACTGTCGCAAGTAAGGTTGGTGGCACTAAGTTTGAAACGCGTCTTGCTGCAGTAAAAAGCTTTACAGCGCTTGGGCTTTTAGATATCACCATTCGGCTTACATGTAGTTTCCGGGGTACAGGATAAGTCTTCGTATTTTTTCCGTTGCATCATGGTGCGTTCGTATGCCCGCCACCCTTCCAGCAGCACGGCTACATCGCCCATTGCCAGTGGTTCTGAGCCTGGCCTCTAAATTCAGGAACTCAAAAAAGTACTGCTGACTTCTGTTTTTTACTGCTGGTGTTGGACTCGCCTTGGTTGAGTTATGTATCTGGCAACGCCATGAACCACAGATGATAGAAAACTGGCCCCTCAGCTGTCAAAAAACAATAAAAAGCAAAAATAAAAAATACACCTGGGATAGCTTGAAAATACTTTGCAATGCCCATGGCCTACATCGACGAGTGTAGCTGTATCCGTCTTCGTCAGAACAAAGGCTACACCGCGCCAAAGCTCATTTCGTCAAGCAAACAAAGAACACATCTCCCTGCCGCTCCCAGTGGTGGACACAAAAGTCTTCATCACTATGCCCCTCTTACAGATGAAAGCTGATAGCAGTGCTTCGGGGACTGGTGACTATTTCTCTTGCACATACTTTCTCTTCTGGTGCTGTCCAACTCATGTAATAAGTACCAGATTAACCGGTTATCTCGGAAATTCACTCCCGTCAGCCCCTATATATCTGATTTTCACACCACCATTCTGCGTGCTTATATAGGCTTTCACTAGATCCCTTGTAATTTAATATCGTATGTTAGCAAACCCAACCCCTGCTCGCTAGTCTATTTAGTACAAATCCATCTATATCATATTCCATATAATCAATTGTCATCAGCCTAATCGCGGTAGACGTCAAGTTTTTCTTTCTATGTATATTAATGCACATTATCCCATTTGATGTCTCCTCAAACTCAGAGTGCTATACTAATCTCATCTCACCCCCTCATCTTCCCAAGCTTTGAGCTTCGGCAATGCCCGGTTTGGACGACCTGGTTGGCTGTTATCCATTCCACCTGGCCTGTGATCTACAAACACAACATTCCCAAAGGGACCAAAAAACCCTGTGGTCCCATATCGGCTTTGTTCCACCTTGTTCCCTCGCCCATCCTGAACTGAATCCCGCTGCCTGCACACCCCAGCCCAATCACCCTTAATGTGACGTCTGTTACGGGCTGTCCGAAAACTGAAGCATGTCAGGCCATTGATGGCAGGGCACTGCCATACCCAGTTTGATAGCACACCCGCAACTATTCCATTCCTTCTCTCAACCGTGCCCTCTCGCCTACTCGTTCCATTAACTGCAAATACGACAAACTCCCTAGATGACGTCAGCTGCCTTCATGACACATTCATTCTAACTCGTTTAACATTTCGTTTGGATTTAATCACCCCAGTTTTATGCTACAATTTCAATTTGTCCCTTCTACAATTTCAACGACTTCATTTAACCTGCTCGTTCAACCCTACGCATTAGCACTAACTCCTCGTCGAAAATAAACTTTACACCTTACTTCCCTACAACGGTGGCACCAGTGAGTCTGCCTGGCCTCACTATGAACCATGTTTTTGAGACGAAACCCCCCATTTGTCTCCATTTTAAATTCTTTCACCTCCATCTCCATTTTTGCTTTTTGTGACCATGGCCATTTATTCAAGGTCACTCATAGCCAACAACGGGTTTTCAGTTTTAATTCCAGTTGCCTGGCTTCATCATTGCACTGGTCCGTTGATAATGATAATAATGTTTAGTCCCAACTTATGGGTAGCATACTGTCAAGCATGACCACAATGTTACAATCATAATGAAATCATGACTGGCAAGGTTTGTGGGTACAGGGGGTCGCGCGGAAAAGGGAAAGAGTTATAAAAAGTGGGCGGTATCCGGTGTAGGCGTTAGAATTTGAAAATGGCGGGCAAAAACGCAACGAGGGAGGGAAAAACAGGAAGTATCCTGCCCGACACATGACAAGAAAACTGCAAAGTACAGGAAATGAGGGCCCGGAACAACGGTCCTGGTGAAGCAGGAGAATTGCCGTGATCCGGTCGGTCAATTTGAAATGAAATCTAAAACCAACGCTGAGGCCTTGTAGCCTTGGACGGTTGGACTTGCGGTCAGGGTCATGGAAAGCGTAATTGTGGATGATGAAGTCTAGGGAATAATAACACGGATATGTGGTAGCAGGAATCTCAGAAGCACGATGTACGGTGAAACTATAGTGACTCACCGGTCTCGTTTTTATAGTGGAATCGGTGTGAAAATTCCTTTATAGAGTGGGTTAGTGAGGAAACGTAAGCCGGAATACGAATTGTAGTGTGCGGAGAGCACAGCCAAAAATCCACAGAAATGATCAAATACGATCGTAAGGTTCAGCAGACTTGAATGTATGCGCCCTCGTGGCGGCTGGGGCCAGGTAAAGAATTTGTTCGTGTTTGCCGTCAATTGAATGAATGGGCGAGATGGTACGGTCAAGGACAGGAGGAAAATAGTCTTCGGTTCCTACAACTGCGACAAATTCTCACATACCAATCGTGGCGCTTTGATTATACCTTCCTCCGGTTGTATTGCTGCCCGCCACCTTCAGGTCGTAACGACAAGATCAAGCCTTGACTGGCATTTCCTCTACAATTTGTGAAACAAACATTTGATAATATTTTAATGCTAAATTCTATGTTTCTGGCGTAAATGGCATAAATTTTTGAAGGTGATGGCACAAAACGCGCAAGTTGCAATATGTTGACGTAAATTTGGGCTACTCAACTGGAGGAGCCTAAAGAAGGTTGAGTCATATGATCGCTTTGTAGCGGGATAACTTGTTTAGACCGGGTAATTCTGAAACGTATGCGTTAGTGTAGTTTGGATCGTGTCGCTAATATATACTTATGAAAACAGTCCGCACTGAAAGGATCTGCTTTGTGTTTTCACGTTTTGGCGGTCTGCTCAAAGGAATGGCCTGGCATTATATGTACTCGGACTTCAAATCTTGAGCGCCCTTCATGAAAGAAAAGTATTTCCCCCGTTCTTGTTTTTTGGATTAAGTATATGTTTATGTGCCGTTCAAACCTTCAGTCATGAATACTTGATCCCATGGTAAAGAATTTAGGGGAAAGCGTTTTCTAAATCAGCCACAATCTACAAAGCGGTAGTTTGGATTTTACTCCATCTTTAGAGCAAAACCATTGCCTTACCATTATGGAAGACTTATAGCTGCAGGCAAATATTTTCATCAAGTAGCCCATACAATCTTCATTCGTACCTCTCGCCATTTAACATAAAGTTGTCGGCGCCATTCTGGTTCTGAATCAGTTCGCACCCTTGTGAAACCTTCCCGGATAAACGTATTTCCCTTCACATGATCGGGCCAACATACAAGCCATCGAAATAATAATCCCGCACTACAACCTTGAAGCGGCAAAACAAATGTGTGGACTCAACATCACGCTCCTTTACTTCTCCAATTTTCATATTGCCCACAGCTTTTAATTCCATTTGAGTTCAGTCATCTTTAAAAATCTCGAACAGCCATCATCGCGAGTAAGATATTCCTCTTAACGAGTTCGTAGAACGGAAGTTAATGGAATTGTCCCTGTAGCCTCACTGGGGTCAACCGGGGGAAATATAATGCATTAGTTGTTGGCCATCCAGTCTGCACCGAATTTGGTTTCTGCACCGAAAACGCAGACGGAGCTACCAGTTTGAACAGACAGACAGTACATTAGTACCGTTTATGCGTGACGGCTTAACGTCTTGCGCTCTGTCTTGCCGCTGTTTTGCGTTTAAAGTAGGCCGATGAACGCTACGCCAGCGGTCTGTTGAAACATATCCACATTCACTTTTACGTCTGTGAGAAGGACTTGGGACAGCGGATTCGGACATGATACCTAATAGTTCCCGTACCTGAGTCCAACTTTGAGCGTCCCAGCAAAGATTTCGGCTTAAGATGAATGCCAGAAATCAAGAAGAGTATTTGCATGAGCTTGACATTTCCAACTCCAAAGTTTTGACAAAAAGACAGCCGGGGAAGCAATAAACGAGGGAGTTAGTGGCGAGAACCGTTTCGTGGATAATGTACTTAAAACCCCAAGTGATGTGTTTTGCATACCGGTCCAGAAAATAACAACTGGCGACCAGCATATTTTGATACACTGCACGCTACGCTTAACCGCTTGCCTTTGGTGCCAATTATATGGCTTTCCGAACATAAATTCGGTCAAAGAAATCCAGGATTTATATCCTGTTTCATGTGGGAAACTCTGTGCTTGAACTGCAGGCAGCCTATTGTAATTTGAATCCCGCGATGACAAACTTCAAACTAAAATAGTTGAACTTGGTTGATGTAGCTGAGAGGCCGGTGGACTCTGAAGACAGAAGTGAAATGGCACTTGTTTATCGCATGAAAATGGCATCTTGCTGAGTATTTAGAATCTGCACCAGAACAGATAATTCTTTTGGTGCAAAACACATTCTGGTAGTTAATAAATATAATTATGAACCGATGGAGGAACCTCCTGTTAAAAAGGTGCTATCAAAGAATGAAATTCAACCCCCTCATTATAGGAATGAAGGTGCAGGCAAAAGATCAAATGGTGCGAAGAATGTCGTCTTCGTTGGCGGAAATACCGGAACCATGAGGCTTTTTCGAGCATCAGACCACATCATGAATTACTCCTGAAAATACTTGGGTGCTACCGCATGTTTAGTCTCCTTCAGCCATGTTAGTGAACGCACACATGATGCATGGTTTAAAGGAAATAACTGCAGATACATTTACATCTTTCAGCAAAGCAGAGCAGTAGGCATTAAATGGACATCTTGCTGTGAACAACGAAAAGTATATCTGCATCTCACAAAGGAGGGTGAGCTTACACTCAGTGCTTTATGTGGTAAGCAAGTAACCAGAGGATGAGATGCAACTAGATACCAAAGCCAACTATTCTGACCGCCTCCAACTTTATTTCACTGCATCACGAAAAGCCACCACCGAAAGGTTCGCTGTTCTTCAGAAACTTGATAAGATTTCCCAGTATAGCCCAACTGGACTTCCGGATACTGCAGCCTGCGTCAGACCACTTGAGTACACCTACTGAGATTTAATGAAAGTATTTGTTCTGAAGAGCAGTCCCACAGGAGAGCAATGACTTTTCAGTCCCATGCAATCACACCCTTTACCAATGAATTCTCATAATGTGAAGAAGAAAGCTGGGGTCCGTGATTGCCGAAAACCCCAACAAATGTATCAGACTGGATTCCAGACAGCGGATTAGCGGCGTCGAATTTACTGGCTGAATAGCACTTTGTTTATCCTTGACCTTCCAAATTGGTAGCTGATGCTTTGAGTGACCTTCCCTCCAATGGTCGACTGATGTCACTTTCAAATGTCTCTGAAGGCCACCTCATGCCAGCAAGACTACTGTTCACCACTAGGACCTTAAATATTAGGGCACTACCATCTCTTCAACTTTAACATTCAGCCGGACTGAAGCCACTGAACTCATAAAACAAAACGCATTTTGGATATTTGGGTAAAAACCTCGATCAAGTGTTTCGATCACTAGGCGATTTAATAGGTTAGCTCCAAATGCGCTCACCCGTCGGAGCAGTACGTCAACGTCAGCATGTAAAAGCCCGATGACAACAACAGTTTTGTAATGTTGGATCTCTAAATCCAGCTATTCATCCACTCACCGGACGAAGTTCATCCGGGGGCCACGTCGATATCCGTTCAAGGCCACCGCTGTCAGTGAGCGTTTTTGACCAATGAGAGTCTCACATTTTGCCAGCCTGTCGGCTTGCATAGTGGGCCAGGCGCCAACTGCGCACATAACTCGATGGGACGATCGCGGAGTCGTTCAAGTTCCAGTCCTTACAGGTCACGGCACAAAAGACACCGAAGCCGTTCGAGGGACCGGGGCAAAGAGAAAGATCGTTACAAAGATAAGGGTGATGAATATGGTCGGGACAGGAAAAGATCCAGAGGTACCGATAAATCCCACCGTGATTCACGGCGTCATGATCGCCGCAGACGGTACACTCCTTTCATTCCTTTGTGACGATTGTTTCCAGAAGTTCCACTGATTCGAGCTACGATAGTGATGCTGAACGACGAACAAGACGCACGAGAATGAAGGAAATCGACAGAAAAATAGAAGAGGCGCGGAAACGTGAGGAAGCTGAAAAGCGATTATTGGAACAGAAAGAAAAGTAATTCAACATATTTTTGTCAGTGCGTCACATGGGCGCGCTCTCACTGATAGCCATTTAAGGAGAGGTTCGAAGTGTCCTGCATCGGGTGGACACCTCGTGGTATGCATAGTTGAGTTGGGAATTACAAATTTGTCCATACTATATGTCGGAGCCAGACTGTGACAGTACGGTGGATCTATACTACGAAAAACTGTAGTCTTCTTTAAGCTAGATTCTCGGGTGTCTCGCGGTAATGCACAACGAGCAAACCTTTCTCGTGAATTGTTCTGCCTCGGGTTCTCCTGGCAGGATCCTGGTGTCACGGGGAGATTTCTCGTGTTTCGAGTCTGTGCGCGGGTGTACAGCACGAATCGCCGATGCCATATCAGTTAACAGGAGGAGGCGAGCGATGAGATGCAAAACACCAAGTCATAAGTTGAGGTTACGCGCAGTGCTTAGCTACTGCGTGAGAGATTCTTGTGGTGTGCGTAGTAACGCATAAAATGTGGGGTGTCATGTGACGGATGACTAAGCCCGGCAATTTCACTGTCTTATTAAGCAAACCATTGCGTCCCCAGTTTTCCTGCCTGGGTTGGCTGCTAGATCAACAGAGCTTGGACCTGTGCCGCACACAGTAGCAAACTTGTCGTGTTATTGAAGTTTGGTTATGGGTGTGTGAATAACCGGGTCGTATGCTTGTGCGACTGTCTCTGGGTGTATGTTTGATTAGGCCACATTGGGTCACTTGACCAAAGCGAGCTACTGGTTGGCCATGCATGTCCAAAAACTGGGTTAGCTGGTACTCCCACTGCTCACGCTGCACGTGGAGTCAGGAGAGCCAGCCTGAATAGCGTTACGGAGAAAGAGCTGCTGTGATATCGCTGACATTGGGGGTTGTGGCGCTTTGTTTGGCGGGGGTATCATTACTGGTTTCTTGTAGACCTTAGGCATTCTGCCTGGCCGATAGTCTCAGCTCGGACCTGGTAATACGTAGACATTTGATTGGATGACGCTTTACTGGGGGAAGTATAGTTTTCAGCGGCCGCATCTCAGCTAAAATAGATTAGGACGCCCGCTATATTTCTCTCAGGTGGGAATTATATTGTTACACATATATGTAGTATATACATATATAGAATGTATATTATACATTGTTACATCGCAAAGTGCCGGTGGGTTTACTTTATTCCGCTGAGTAGGGTTTTATTCTGGTGGCGGGCACAATTGGGTCGCAGAATCCTCGCCATGCGATGGCCCATTTTTACCTATGCCACGCTGCGCCGTGCGTGGATCCACAATACAAGATAATGGCAGGTTTTTATTGGGATTTCAGGAAGCATCGCTCCGATAATAAACACTGGATTGGTTCACATAATTAGCGCTATTTGGGATATTCGAAAGTGGTTTTTGCCCGTGTAGTACCTAGCACGTCAGACATTTTCCTGAAAGATCAGTTTTTTATCTACGGAGTCGCACTTGAGACGGCTCGGTATTTAGGGCGCCAATATACTGACCGGAAGGTCTATGGTTCGGACCCAACCTCTGCATCTTGACTTCTCCTGTCTAGGCTTGGGCAACCTGCAGGTGTCCCAGCTCCCATTTGAGCGGACGGTCAGGCTGCTAGTTGCCGCTAATATATATATATATATAATCTGAGTGATCTGATTTGCTTGTCAAGTTATCCAAGCCTAGACAAGGGCAGTCGGGATGCAGAGGTTGGGTTCGAACCACGAAACTTACGTCCACGGAGCCGTCTCGAGCTAAGACAGACAGCACACATCACTAGAAAACGAGTCCAGCGTACATGCAGCAGCAGTCTGTTGTACAAGTTGTTTCGGAGTGCAAACTTTAAACACTGCCTTATCAACTGAGCGGCGATGTTTGATGAATGACTTAGGAGTGTATATGGGTGTGGCGGCCGGGTTAGCTGCACCTAGTGGTAATGGGTGGTGAACGCATCTATCAGCCCTTAAGGATGGGCATACGGAGAGGCCACTATCAATGGGGCTAGGAAGGGGAGAAGAGCGAATATGTGAAAGCACAAGAAAGAAAGCCTCAGCATAGCCTGTTTTCGCTCATCCGCCCTGCTGTATGTGGCAAGTAAGGCCACCCAACTGATGACACCACTTATGAGACTATTTGTAACGGTGCAGTTCGTGGTTGTACGTAGGCTGTAATACTACCAGGGCGCCCGGATCTAGACGGGACGATTTGGGTCCTCAGCCAAAGTCTTTGGTTCAAAAGCCGAACAGCAAGGCATCGGTGCTTGGCGTACGTCCGTCAGAGCAGTCTACATTTCTGAGGAGCAAGTTGCCACGCATGCTCCAACCCCCAAACTGGAGTGTCAAGAGACTGTGTTAGTGAGACCACTGCCCATTGACCAACCTGGTATGAGAAACTCTGAGTGGGACACCCATGCACTTACCTATATAGATCAATTCGTTGTGGAGGTGCACAAACCGCCACACCGCGGTAAGGTCCAATCTCTTTTTGACGGAGTTACAGTGAACACGCTCAACTTGACTCGATTCCAGCAATCGACTTTGCGCTATACGACTGTCTGGTTGGATTAAGATCAATGCTGTTCGACGTGGTAGATAGCGTTTATTCTGAATCCACATACATCCCACCAGACTGCACCTCTGAAAATGAGGAAAATGTATTTTATCAAGATTTGTCATGACTGCTTCGGTCAGCAAAAGAACGAAATATCATCCTGACGGGTGAAATAAACATCCAAGTTTGATAACAAACCTCAGAGAAATCGCATTTTGGTTTTAGCTTCGTACTCGGCGCTCAGTATAGGGGTAATCAGGATAGAACTCTTCAGTTGTGTGTTGAACATCGTCTGTTTGTGGCCAGGACGAAATTTCATCAAAAACGCTCTCACCGAATCACTTGGAGGCCACCAACCACAAGCCAGTCATGGACTAAGTTGGGTCTAGTGGTCATCAATTACCGATGGAGGGTCGTTCCTCCAGGGGTACGCAACTTGTCTCCGATCATGCCATTGTGTGGGTACACTCCGCTTCTTTTCAGGATTACGCACACCAGAATAGAGTAATCACGTTCATCAATTTCAGCGGGTTCCAGTAGCTCAAGAATATCCAGCTGAACTGATTGGAAAGCCACTGGAGATTCATAATTGCACGTATGATGATTGACTGTAGGATGATTGGAAGATAATGGAAGAAGCTGTGCTGTCAACTTCTGGGAGTATCTTCTAAAGCTGTCCGCCTAAACCAAATGAATATTGGGTGTCTTCGGGATCAGCGGATCTTATTGCTGCCATAAAAACCCACACAAGCAGCTAGCACCTACGATGTTGCACGCAGGTCAATCAAATGCCGGATAATCAAGAGCCTAAACAATGCAAGAAGAGGTCATTGGATTGCGGGGACCCAGGAGCTGGAGATGTCTTTCGCTGTAGGTAATAGCCGCGCCTCATTTTAGCTGATTCATTCAGCCGGCTAAAAGAAGACATATCGACGAATCACATGATCCACGTTTTGAATGATTGGTTTCAAATCTGTCTGGAAGAACCCGACGAAGTCGAATGGAACGACCCGCCCTCAGCAACACAAATCCAGGGCGAGATACCATTCCTGTTGTGTGGATATCCTGCACACTTTTTCTTTTGGATATGGTGGTGAAGCCCTCGTGAACAGGCTGATAACCCTACCTCCACCCCTACTACCAGTGCGATGGAACGTTTCGACCGTGACTCCAATCTTCAAAAAGTCCGTAAGAGCGTCATGCGAAGACTGTCATCAAATGGACCTAATTGATGCAGCGCCCAAAGTGTTCGCTGGCAGTAATTCGTGCGGAGAAGGACAGACCTCTGACAACCAAGCTGGGCTCCGCCCAGGACGATGTTGCGTCGACCATATGTGTATCTTGAGACGATTTCCGGAACAGCTCCTCTCATCCGTTCAACTACGGTCGTTTTTCTCGACCTGAAGGCTACCTCTAACTCTGTAGAGCATCAGAAACTATGGTGGTGCCCTGGCGACTAATGGTGCACCTGATTTTTTAATCACTTTTAGGGACACTGTGTGCCAGCTCCAGTGGGTGTAAACGAGTATACAGCAATTTGTCGGCCGATTTCACCACATCCATTAATCCTCTCCTTCAACATTCCGGTGCAGTCTTGTCTTGACTTAATGCTTGAAGCTCCTTTGTCTGTCTATAAAATGTAGGGGGGATTCGAAGTGCCCTCCACGAACTTTCGTTTCCAGCCATTGAGTATTCGGGTGACATTGCTTTCCTTGGTACAAGTCTCAGCGATGCAAGTCATTTTAAATAAAGTCACTGCTTCTACGCATGATCGGGTTTGTTCATCGTGTCTGCTTACCCCCCAACTGTAGCTCCGACGCCGTCAAAGACAGGCTTTACGACACCCCGAATGCCCTGTTGCGGCGAGCTAAAGATTTAAATATCGCGGTGGTTGTCAGAGATAGGAATGCACAAGTGGGCAGACTCATTTAAGAGGTCGACATGGATTGGACTCGGTACGTACGGACAGCGGTGAGCGATTGCTTCAGCTGTGCTGATCGCAGGCTGTTTTTATGCAGTACCAACTTCCGAAATAGCCGAAGTCGTCTGGCCACATGATGCCCTCCAACGGGGTGCCGGCCACGAACTCAAGTCGACCACATTGCCATCAGTCACCGATGGCGCGGATCAATAACTGACTGCCGGTCGTTTTGGAACACATTTGTGGATTCCGACCACGCACTCGTCCGGAGTCGCTTCTTCTTGCGTTTTCCTGGGCCGCGCAAGGCGCGGACAAATCGCTTGGCAAATGAGAGATCCAGATGTTAGACGAACTTACCAGGATCGTCTTCTAGAGTTTCTTCCAATTGCTCCAAGATCAGATGTGAACTCATACTGGGACCAGATTGCCACCTCTCTGCGTAGTGCAAGAAATTTTGTCTGTGGCACGGCACCGCCAGGCGCATCAAGTACTGGATATCAGACCGAACACTGGCATTGCTTAAATATCGGAGAAATATCCCAGCCGGTCACGAACATAACTTGATGCGACAAATTAGCAGACGTCAGGTGAAAGTGAGCGTGCGAGCGTGAAGTATGTTGAAGTATGTGAAGTATGAATACAGAAAACCAAGGAAAATGGAAGAGGCCCAGAAAGCCGGGAATGTCCGAATATTATTTCAGTTGATCCGTACGACCGGCCCCCCGAAAACCACCTGTGAGCGAAACCATCAAGAATCGGAAAGGAGTGACCATCTTGAGTAAAGAAGAACGCATCTACCGATGGGCCAAATAGATCGGACAACAATTTTCGTGGTCACGAGCTGCCACTTAGCTGGAGCCCACAGTTGACGTAGAACCCTGGGACGGCGAACGTGGAACCACCTACGGCCTCGGAGGTTTACGACTACATATGTTTTCTCAAGCGTCACCCAGCTTCTGTGAGGTCCTCAGTCAGCACTTGTCTGATATGTTTGCTTGCATTTGGGAAAGGGAATCTGTCCCAGACAACTGGAGAGAGTCCGTGATAGTGCCCATTTTCAAAAAGGGGCTCGTAGAGAGCATAGTAACCACAGACGGATCAACCTGACTCCGGTCGTATCGAGACTACTGGCGTCACCTGTGCTTCCCCGCCTTGTGGTGGCTCATGAAACACTGACTCAAGAGCTGCAAGCAAGATTCCGGCCTTGTAGAAGTTGCATTGACCAATGCTTGGAGGCAATGTATCTGTCCTCTTCTCTCATATTCCGGTGTCCGAAACTGTAACAACCACAGCCAGCGTACCTTGGTACGTAGTTTATGGCTGATAGGCTGATATGGACTCCTTCAGCAGATAGTTTTCCATTGGGAACTCTAAAGAAGTCTAACGATAATTGATGTCCCCAGAAGGCGTAGTTTTCCATCCATGCTTAGCAGCGATGCCACAACAGTAAGAGTAATAGGATGTCCGAAAATCCAGGAATCCACCTCGTTTCGAGAGGAAACTGAGTCGACCCGAATCGTTCAAGTGGCATCGTTCTAATTTTGCGAAGCAGTTGGAAGCGCAAGAGTTTTCCGAACAGCTGATTAGAGTTCTCCCAACTCCAGGCATGTCTTCATCATCATCATCGACAGCATGACATCAGTGTTCAGCACCGGTGATTCGCTGCCATAGAACCACAATTTATTTGAAAGCTTCATTGTGAAGAAAAGAATGAAGGTGGACGAGGAAGGGACTTAGTGCTGGCTTACTACAATCATTCCGAGGTGTGTGTGATTGGCGTTATCAGTGAAACGTCATTCCCCACGACGTTCGACTCTGAGTATGCTCCTTCTAATGCAGGAAAGAACGGTATGGAGCGCTGAATTCATCTTCTGAGCTGCTATTGTTCGGTGCGACAGCGGAAATTAGTTCGCGCATCTCGTCGCAAATTTGCTTCTAAACGCTATATCACTATCCCTTGTGGATCATTTATATAAGCCTATTGTGTGGTCGGGTCTTCATGATCGCATTGTCTGGCTTATGTGGACAGTGGACTCGAGGTGTCCCCAGTTTCTTTGACCACCGATACCTGTAAACCAAGTAGGATGACTGGTTGACCCCGGCTTCAATCCACACAAATGCAACTGTTACACCTTAACGAATCAGAGTCACTTAACTATTGACCGCTCACCGGTAAGCACCAGTCAAAATTTGTTTCTTCTGTCCTTTGTAATTCCGATTAATGTGTTCTTAACGAAGGTCACGTGTGGTAATCTAAACGCTGAATTATAAGAAAAGCTGATCTTAACAGTGTATTTTACCGCTAATGGTCAACATGTAGCTAGAGTTGGTTAGTCTGCACTGGTTCGACACGAATTTAGGTTTACGTTTACTTTCATTGAAGACTGCATCAAGCGGTATAAATTCTGGTGATTTGGTAACACTTTACAAATACCGAGCCATCGTCTACCAAGAAGAACGCTGTTTTCTTTGCTAATTCAGAGGGATGCGCACAGCAAGGTGGGCAGACGATGGCTTGACAAACGAGCATGCATGTGCTACCACAGACGCTGAGTGCTGCCAATTTTGCTAGGATGGGGTTCGGGTGGTTCTTCCTATGATTGGTCGAAGTTAAGTACACTTACGGAGGTGTGGGCCAGTCTAGGAATTTTCATGCTAGGCTGACACTAGACTCGTACGCATTTCATTATTTGCACCCCATGATTCTCAGCCAATCGTTTTAGCGGTCTGTTTTCTTTCTCTTGCAACATCTGCTCCTTTTAGAGAGCGACGCTTAAAGGAGGAACGCGAGCGTGAAGCAGAAGCCGCCCGTCAGCTGGAGGCCAGAGTGGTGGAAGCATTCGAGGCCGCTTTGGTCGATCGTGCGGATGATCTCCAGGCTGAGTTGGAGCGCAGGTATCAATCGGAAATTGACCGGCGGGTGAAGCAGCGCCTTGATGAGCTTGAACGGGACTACCAGCGGAAGTTGGAAGAGGAGAAACGACTTGAGGTGAGTTACCGGTTTCCAGTGCTTGTTTGGCTATACCAAAACACTCGCTGATTATTTTATGCGACGCGGCTTGCACGGATGTTTGATTGATTCGCTTCTGTAGTGTATCTCTTTAATTCGCTGAAAAACGGCCCATCGTTCCTCGGGCCTGTAGGCCGGAGTGATTCTTTGTCTAGCCAAGTTACACAACTCATCATAACGGCAGACAAATGACACATGAAATTTCAACTACACGTACTACCCATGGGGTTCCTAACATGAAATATTAAAAAACCTTGTTGGATAAACTTCCAAAGTTTCTAATTTAATATACGGCAAATAACGTCAGGTTCGTCAGAGAAACCAATTAGACCAGGCTTTTTCCGATACTCTTTATAGTGAATATTACAACATCCATCACGGAAAGTATCTGTTGCACAACTGTGCTCCACCTGTCGACTTGGGTGACATAGTTGATCTTAGTCTACACGACACCTCAGGTCCACCGCTCTTCTCATCAGCCTTTGTCATTTAGAAAGTGAGCGGCCTTATTCATCCCCGTCACGAACAGACTGGACACAGGAGGTATGGTATTACTGTCTCACTCCTACAGCAGATGTTTTTTTCAGCGACACCGGACTCTTTGGTTTTAAAACTATTTCGGCCATATTTAATAATTCCCCGCAGGCCACAGTCAAGCACTGGGTGATCAGAGTGTGCGCTTTTTAGAGCCGACCTTTTCCAACCCGTCCTTCATCGGGGGAAGGCAGCATCGTTACTTCCGTAAATATGGATATGCTGGCCGCCTAGGGCAAACACCTTATTGCCTTTACACTCGCAGAGGACAGGACGACTTTACCTCCAGACCGCCTCGTAGGACGATTACTTGCAGTACGGAGACTCGCTGTTCTTCGTCGGACTGCTCCTCTTTGGCCTTCTCGGCATGGTTCAACCTTTAGAAACTGAGTTCCAGTTAGCACAGTTCGCAGCATCATTGCAGCACGGAATCTCGACCATCACGACAGGGTTACAGCTTTAAATCGGGACCCTTGACCTGGCAGACGGGTATGACGGAAAGGGCGCTGTCGGTGCTGCTCGCCTCCGAGGATGAGGACCGCGTCATCCTCACTGCGCATGGTTGGAGCCGCTGCAAGATAATGGCTGCCAACCGTTGTCAGTGGCGATTTTTTTGTCAGTTTCTATCCAGAATGCCCGACTGAGTGTTTGGAGGTGTAGGCACCTCGGAATGATTGTAGTAAGCCAGCACTAAGTCCCTTCCTCGTCCACCTTTATTCTTTTCTTCACAATAAGGCTTTCAAATAAATCATGGTTGTACGGCAGCGAAGCATCGTTGTTGAACACTGATTCCATGCTGTCGATGTTGATGATGACTTATTCACCCGCCACGCATTACTCATTGATCACCGCATAGACAGCTCCACGGACGCGACTTGATCTTTCTGATGCCAGTCTTTTCATTTCCGTTCACCGCGTCCATCTTTCGAGTTGTACACTGCAGATCGGTAAAGCTACCTGGCGGGACTGTGTTTGGGGGCCGGGAGGTAAATCGGTTGCAGCTTCCTCTCATTGATGGAACTGGTGTGATACATCCACCGGTTTTATATCACAGGGTAACTTGGCTTCGCGAAAATCTACACGGAATATAACCCAAGGCATACTGAATTGATTTGGCGGACTCTGTTGTCACCACACAGCTTTGTTCCCAACGGGAGTAGTCTCATCATATCGTTTTCTAACTACCCACAATTTTGAAATGCCAGCAATGCATGGGTACTAAAATCAGTAATGCATCTCCGGTGGCATTGTTTTGCGCACAACACCCCAGCCAGTCTCCCCAACTGACTCTGGATTCGTAGAGGACGATCCGTGTGCGAGGAAGACCGAAGCTTCCGGCCTCTCTTGAAAATGCGGTAGGGCTTTGTGTTATAGTATTTCGCAGTAGACCGTTGACTCGTGGATCATTTGGTCCTGAATGGTGAGTTGTGATGATATCTTAGCCGTTCCACTTACGTACCAGTGCGTAAAGTGCACTGCATCGTGCGACTTCGTAAGGCATAGTGGAACAATGCCAACCGTTTTTCATTTCTACTAGCACCAATTCAAGGGTGTGATCTTGTCGCGCATTCCTTTTTGTGTACTCAAGGATGATATTGGCTGTTGCTTGCAGCTGGTCATGTGCCCTCCGAATTCGTTTCGAATGCGTCTTTCGAGAAGCGTTATGAAAGATTCATGCTGGATTCCCCTTATCCTCCCTGAAGTTGCCCGATAATGCAGGTTGGAAACCGATTTCGGGTGTTATGCTTACACCAGTCTCAGACATATCCTCGCCCATCCTGTAGACAGAAGCTTCAAATGGCTTGTCATCCCAAGCCTTCTGTTTGAGCCGCCACTTTGTTGAAACATCTAAGTGACTTGGCTGTACCGTGCGTTCAGGTGCGTTGTATCCCCCTGAAATTCCTAGTTGACCTTGGTGATGGATCCTAACGCTTGTAATTCTCATCTCAGGTGTGTGCTGACCGAACTCATAGACAGCCTACCCCGATCCAAGGGGGAACACTGTGTTTAGTTTAACCCCGGCGGTTTCACTCTGACTACTGGAGTGACAGCCTCATTTGAACACACTGTGTTGAGGAGACCTGGCGCTTATCTGGCAACGCAAACAGTCGCCTCGACTAATTTAATCCCGATGGTTGCTGTAAATTTTCAAGTGAATACATTGCGCAGTGAAGGATTGCTTACTGAAAACTCATAATCATCAGCCCAAGTTACTCGAACTTTGTCTTCTGGCTCGTTGTACTCTGCAGCATGAGTCTGTAGCGGTGGATTGTCAAGTGAGTGCTGGAGGTCTAGGGACCTCAAAGTTTTCGTGATAGACAGACAGTCTACTTCCTTCGGCCGCAACCGATATTGATGGACTCTACCATCCGGCGTCACTTAGTAAGATTCCAACATCCTGTGGCCGGTGGACCTTGTTGCGAATCAGATATTCCATGTGAGTCTTGTGTTTCTAACTTCGGATTCAGGGATCCTCTCGCAGTTCAGAATCGGGTCTTCCTGTTCGAAGGAGTTTATATTGAAAGTGGAAGGTCGCTAGATTTTCTGGTGAAGTCCTACGGGTAACTGACCAGCAGGAGAGCCATTTCCTTCCAACTCTTCTCGTTATAGGACATTTTTCGGACAAATAGGCATGTGCGGCATTAAGGCACCGGTGCATTCTACATTCAGCAATGAAGATGATGTGGTGTACACCCATTTCCCCCTGTCCCATTTGGTTGTCACCTTGACAGAGGTGCCGCGTTTGGCAGTTTGCTGTAACCCTACGTAGTGTGAACTGCCGGATTCCATGTAGTAGGTATGCGATACTGCCTACCATGTGTCAACTATCATGCATGGATACCATGGTCGTTTGTGAACCATTGTCTCTATGTGCCAGACCTGAGTGTAAGAACTGTTTGTTTCATGTCGGAAGTAAACGAAATCCATGCATCTTAAGACTTGCTTCTTTATTTAAAGTTATGTGTGTGCAACCGAATCCACACGTGATGATTTTTTTCATGTTCATTTTTTATTTCAAGGAAGAGGAGAAACGGAAACAGGCGGAGCTTGATCGAATCTTGGAGGAGAATAACAGGAAATTGATGGAAGCTCGTCGTAAAGAGGTGCGTTTTCCCCTATGTAACCCTCTTGCCGTTTCGCACATTCAGTCAGTTGTGTTTAGCGCATACGGTTTGCCAAAACTGTTCACTGCCCACTCGACACTGGTGTTTGCATGTCGATTGGCAGCACATTTGTACGGTATATTTGGAACGATTTATGGCCAAGTATTTTACTAAACCTCTTTACCAGACGGCCCACAATTTTGGTGTTCTCTGACTTCAAGGGTGCGTTTGATTTCGCCGATCGGTCAGTGCTGTTAGTCACACTTGCTCAACAGGGGATGCACCACAAGTTTGTGAACTCAGTCGGATTCCCATATTCACATACTTTTGGGCGTGTGAACTGTTCGGTGAGCTCCTTAAACAAAAATGGATGTCCACTTTCTCTCTGTTCTTGTTCAACCTCGTCGTCGATGAATGAGACGACCGCTGGAAGACCGGCAAAACTTTGGTGTTTTAATGGTTGCTGGTAAGAACCTTGTCGATCTGGAGTGCGCCCTCATCATTGATGACCAAAGCCAAGCACAAGCTCTGTTGAATAATCTGACTACCGCCTTCGGCCTTCAAAGTGTAAAGTCACGCTTCAGCACGCGCAGTCTCTGAAAATGTCCCCTACAGTTCAAGGAGGAGCGCTGGAATATGTTGGGAACTTTACATACCTCGCTAGTTGTATTAACTCTGATGGAAGTGTGTCTTATGAAGTCGGCACACGAATCTCAAAGACCAAAATCGCGTTTACTAAGTTGCATCACTTGTGGCGTCAAAAAGGCATACTACCAAGTCTCAAGGGTCCCGTGTACCAAGCTACAGTAGGCACGGGCGAAATGGCTCAAGTGGTTAGAGCGCGGATTTACTGACCGGATGGTCCGTGGTTCGAACCCGACCTCTACCTTTCGACTTAACCTGTCTAGGCTTGGGCAACCTGGCAGTATCCCAGCCCTCGTGCTTCCCTCGGGTGGCATGGCAGCTACGCGCCGGAAGGGTGTTACAGCTGAACGGTTTTTTTTATTTTTTAGGCACGAGACATGGCTTGTGCGGACAGACGAAATGAGGCGTCTTCAGGTTTTTCACCACCGATGCTTCAAAAACGTTGCTGTTGTCAGTTGACGTGAACGAATTTTTAATGGGGTGATTAGAAAACAGGTATTTTGTTACGCAGCAGGTATTTCAATCGCGGAAAACACCCAGCACCACACGTATTCTTTGCAACTGAGTTAAGCTGTACAGTTTCGACGAGTATCTCTGGGAGCAAGTGTACCATTCTTCAAACAAACCAACACACGTCGCTCAATAGGGCTTAGACACCTAGGACACACCAATTAAGTCTTACCGTGTGTATTCCGTGAACTCATTACCAAATTCAGACACAGTTTGTCAGCGTCAAATGCTTAAAACGTGGGCTGAACGGTCGGATCGAACGAATGGATTTTCCGCTAGGATACAAACGACCCCTCAAGAACATATGCGACTTAGCAACACCTGACAATGTGAGGTACTCAACCCGAAAGTCGTGCGACACAGCAACGTCAAATTAGCATGTGCCTGCCAAATCCGATCGTTCGATTCGATTGCACTGCGCAAACGGCTCAATTAACATGCCGATATATGATGCAGCTATGTTGTGTTGCGAAAAAGCCCGGATTAGAAACACTGATACAAGGATCAGACGGTCAAAAGTGTAGATTATCTGATTTGGTAGTTGGCTTGTTCGCTGAGCTGGGCAATTTGATTTCAAGCGTCGAGGTGACGTCATCAGTGCGGTTGTGAACAACCACCAACCCACCGCTGAGATCCACTACCTCCCCAACAACGCGCTAATCATCTCACCTCGATTGGTGATGGAACGTTTGCAATCAAATTGCCCAGCTCAGCGAACAAGCCAACTACCAAATCAGATAATCTACACTTTTGACCGTCTGATCCTTGTATCAGTGTTTCTAATCCGGGCTTTTTCGCAACACAACATAGCTGCATCATATATCGGCATGTTAATTGAGCCGTTTGCGCAGTGCAATCGAATCGAACGATCGGATTTGGCAGGCACATGCTAATTTGACGTTGCTGTGTCGCACGACTTTCGGGTTGAGTACCTCACATTGTCAGGTGTTGCTAAGTCGCATATGTTCTTGAGGGGTCGTTTGTATCCTAGCGGAAAATCCATTCGTTCGATCCGACCGTTCAGCCCACGTTTTAAGCATTTGACGCTGACAAACTGTGTCTGAATTTGGTAATGAGTTCACGGAATACACACGGTAAGACTTAATTGGTGTGTCCTAGGTGTCTAAGCCCTATTGAGCGACGTGTGTTGGTTTGTTTGAAGAATGGTACACTTGCTCCCAGAGATACTCGTCGAAACTGTACAGCTTAACTCAGTTGCAAAGAATACGTGTTGTTTTGAGAAATGCCCCCTGTAACGTGGGCATCGATGACCGTTTCGGTGAAATTTTCTGGCTACTCAGCAGTCCTAACCTAAAACTACCACCTTGTATTGGTAGTCCATGTTGAGGGCTGAAATCATCCTGCGGGCTACACTGGCCGGAACTTCGTTCCACGGTGTGCAACCATGCCAGGAAGGCCAAAGAAGGGTAGCTAGACGAAGAGCAGCGAGCCACCGTCCTACGATCAACTGTAATACTATGCAGTATGGAGGTGAAGTCGTCCTGTCCTCTGCGATAGGTATGTGAAGGCCGTAAGGTATTTCCTCCAGGCGACCGGCATTTCCATACTAATGAAATCAGCCTTCTTACGTGGAACGATGAATTAGAAAAGGTTGGCCGTAAAATCCACACGCTCGGACCGTCCAGTGTTGACCGTGATTCCGTACGAGTTATCCGGTACGGTCAAAAAGCAACTAAGCCTTGTCATGAGCTTGGTGAGGCCATATGCTATGCACGATAGCATCAGGAGTGAGACATTTATGCCTTGCTCCTTGCAATCTTGGACTTGTCCAGCCCCCTGTTGCCAAGCAGGTCAGACCTTTGTGTCAAAGGCTCAAGGTGGGCTATCTTAATGAAACCCTCTTTCTCGGCATGGACAATTCTGCGGTATCACTCACCCGCGTAGTTCTTTGTCCACCGATACCCCTCCCTAGTCCCTTCCTACTTTACAAGCACACACCGCTGGATCACCAGATTAGCAGTTATCTGGTCGATATGTTTTGTCCAGCCCGCTGTTTATTAACCATGAACAAAGTAACAGTTTGCGAAATCCACGATAACCTTTCTACACAGTAGTTTTGAACTTCCCCGTGTGAAATTGCAACCAGGCGGTGATTGTTGTTATCTCTGAAACGCCAACATGACTCAAGGGTGATAATGCACCAAACAAGATTTCAGTTCTTTCATATTTCACATCGTATGTCTGGTAACCAAGAAGTGATAACTCGTAGAATCTGTGGTGGTCAGCCCCACAGCTCAACGCGCTGAATGTTGACGGATGCCAGAAAGTCCGCGCAACGGGTACGGTGGAGCACCCAAAGCCCTCAATCACCAAACAGCGAAAAGTCTATGGAAAGACCAACAACCTTGGTGGACAACGTCGGAAGAACAGCTAAACGGTTATTTATTTATAAACGTAACACACTACTCATAGGGTTGCTGAAAATTCTCCGACAGCCCAGGCCCGCTTTCGCCCTCCTTGTGGCTCATCAGGTGGGCACAGTCCCCATCATAAACGTGAGATTCAGCTGAGTTCCGGATGGGTCTCTCGCAAAACGAAATTCCTTTCCAAATGAGTGTATTTCGGTTATTTATTTACTTTCGAAAAAGCAGGTCAACTACAAAATATTCTTCTTAAAACGAGAGAAAGCACCAGGGCCACACGGTTTCCACTTATTCCTCTTCAAAGAACAACTGCCATATGCACTGACTAGGAAATTCCCGAAAAATGGGGCTCATCGACAGTCATCCCCTTCTTCAAAGCGGATGGGCAAACATTGTGTGAAAACAATCGTTTCATCAGCCTAGTGCCACACCTAACCGCATACTAATTAGGTTTCCTCGTTTGCAATTCAATCGTCAAACTCGTCAACCCACCCGATCAACCACCAATAACGCCAAGTGCTTGAGAAGGGCCACGTATGCCGCCGACTGGCGTTCGCGGTTTTCTGCCATCCCAAAAAAGCCCTAGATTCTACGTAGGTTGGTTTTCCAGGCTATACTTGAATTTAGAAAGGCTCTCATCAACGTGCCGCTCGGGTCTCACGTTAAGTAAGACCTTATGCACCCTGTAGTGGATTTCTAGCGTATAGATGAAAACGCTAAAGTAATTTTCTGTACTTGAGATTTAAAAATGCCAAGGCTATCCATGGCCGTGCGATTTAAAGCCTCCTGAAAAGCCTTGCTCATAGCAGGAATCAAACAGATATCATTCAGTAAAATAGATCTCAGTTTATACGTAATGCACTACTCATCAGATTGGTGAAAATTCTTTGACAGCCCACGACCGGTTTCGCCCTTCTTGGGGCTCATCAGGTAGGCGCAGTCCCCGAGTTTCCGTCAACCTTATGTTCTACTTGAAACCAAATTGGACTGTTTTTCAAGAAATACACTCATTTGCAAATCAATTTGGTTTTTGCGAGAGACTCACCTGGAACCCAGCTGAATCTCCCGTTTGTGATGTTTTTCAGGCCTCAGTTTATTTCAGGAGAGTCATACAACCGCGTGATCATTCCTCTGTTTTGTGCAAATTTAATGACCGAAACTCTCGAATTCTATTTTTATTTTTCTCTATTTTCAGGACCCATCCCTACAGACCCTATTTGCTGTCACTGGGTGATGAAGTGAAATGTGTTTCTTCTTTTTGTACATATGTATTTTTTGCACATTTATTCTTCAAAATCGTCCATACTTGTAGGCGAAAACAATGCATCGAACGCCTCCGTGTTCCTTATTTGTTTTCGTTGCTGTTTCATCGTGGTGCAGTCACTTTTCCGCTTGCGCTGAGGGTTGCCTTGCGCCACCTACAGTAGCAAGAAATGAAAAATAGTTAGGAGTGTGCGAAACACCGGGGGAGAGGGATAATAGACAGGTCTGTGAAAGTATACTTCTAAGGAATTCCAATATATTCTAAAAAAACATGCAGCTTCTCTCTCGAAGTAGACTGCCATGTGTCAGATCCGCCCGCCATGGTTGCTCTCAGTAAATCCATGCAGTGGATAATTGGTGACAAGCACCTGGGATTATTGAAGAGGAAATCATTGTACCTCACTCATACACAGCAACTGTTTACAATTTTACGGCCACCTAGGACATGACAGTTATCTTAGATGTTTGCTCTCACCCATCCATCCAAAATGACACCGCGGAGGAGGGGGGGCGCCAATCAGGGTACAGCATCCTCTCCAAAAAACACTAGGTCTTAAATGCTCCTTTCTTCACAGGCTCTGGCTTCCGCCGTACTGCATCAGGAACATTATCACGTCTTTTATTTCGCCAATTCGGTAACAACCTTCCCTTTCTGATTTGAGGTTGTTGCACCTCCAGCCCAGAGGAATAGTTGCATTTGATTGAGTTTCAACAGTAGGCCAGGATGGCTCTGCTCCGCCGCAATTTTCCAGTATGTCAAATGTGAACTCGCCCCCGGAAGACTTGATTTGTCCAGTGGCACTCGACTTGCCACCATTAGGTCCGTCACTTTCTAATCTTGTTGGGTCCTCAGGGAGCTAACCCTCATGACTGCGGTTCGTGTGTATTAACCACTGTATTACTACGACCAGCTAGCGTTCGCCCGTCCATACAACACTATCTGCCTACGGAATCTCTGGATCGAATCCCGTGCTCAGACTGTCGGATCTTTTGTTGTGGTTACGCGTGATTTTGTGTGGATCGCCGTTTAAATGGTTATGTTCCGCGACTATTGGTTACGAGAGTAGTGGCTTCTAAAGCCAGTCTGAGGGCCCCTTAAGTAGGTTTCGTTATATATAGCTATATGTGACGGATTTACTCAAAGTCAGGAGGTAGTCCCACCTCTGAGGTTGAATAGTCAGCCTCTAAATGACCGCACGGAAAGCCAATATCAGTGCGACTGCACCACAGGCTTCCTACCATAGCTTCGTAGTAGAGTCGCCAATGGAGGCGAATGAGCTCCGTAAAATAACGGATGGTCATATGGACAGTGAAAAAGATTGCCCTTGGATTGTGTAATATTAAGATTTCACTGAAAACTTGAACATGATGTTCGACTTAACTGCTCTAATGTTGTGCTTGGAAGTATCTTTCTACGAAAGCAGATGAAAGTACGTACTTCGTTTTGTTCTGTTTTCTTATCTTGGTTGTACTGATCACTCTTCACCCTGTTTCTTGAAGACCAAGTATACACTGGTCCAAGTTTTCTCCCATTAAGAGGGATTGGATGCTTTCCGCGATCGACGCCTCTCGGAGTCAAACAATCGATTTCTGTCGAAGCATGGGCAGCCGGATAGTATCTTAGCCTCTGTGCATCCATCGAGTTGCATGACAGCTATGCACCGAAATGTACCCACGGCTGGCTGATTACGATTTTTAGTAAGCGCCCAGCTTATGTCCGGACAAGAAAAACTGTGAAAGGTGTATATCGGAGCTCATTGTATCCATCAACTTTGTCAAGCCAGCACGCAGAGTGACCCAGATCTCATGGTCTGGGACTGATTCACGTAGCGAGGTTTCGCTCCGAACGGGCTGCTTCGATGAATAATCGGAGGGATGAATTTTCCTATTATGACAGCTGTTGTGCGAGGAGTTGGTGGCAAAGTCATCAAGCTTTAAAACGGGGGTTTTCGTGTGTGATTACATTCGGTCAAGCCATCAGCAATCTTGGGCCGTTCCTAGAACGAAGTTCCATCATGCGTTGTTTGTAATATCATCATCAAAGACAGCAACATCAGTGTTGACACTGATGCTTCACTGCCGTACAACCATGAAGTTCGTCTAGTTTCATATGCATATATATATATATAATTATATATAAAAAGCCCTAGAGTGAAAAGAAGAGAAAAAGAGTGGATGAGGGAGGGGACCTAGTGCTGGCCTATGTCAAGCATTCTGAGGTGCCTACACCTCCAACCGCTCAATCAGACAATCTGGAAAGAAACTGACAGCACGAACGCCACTGACATCGATTAGCCGCCATTTAATAATAATAATAATAATAATATTTATTCCCAACTTTTGGGGGC